>PVKS010006539.1:0-77914 GCA_004027875.1 Aplodontia rufa | reverse complement strand
CTTAGCATAATTCTTTCCATCTCCATCCATTTGATTTCAAAAGCCATAATATCGTCTTCTCTAATGGCCGAGTAGTATTCCATTGTATATATATACCAAAGTTTTTGAATCCACTCTTTGAGTGAGGGGCATCTGGTTTGGTTCCATAATCTAGCTATAGTAAATTGAGCTGCTATAAACATTGATGAAGCCACATCACTAGAATATGCTGATTCTAACTCTTTGTGGAAGATACCCAGGAGTGGGATAGCTGGGTCGTAAGGTGATTCCATCCTTAATTTTTTGAGGATTCTCCACACTGCTTTCCAGAGTGACTGAACCAGTTTGCAGTCCCACCAGCAGCGTGACAGTGTTCCTCTTTTCCCACAGCCCCTCCAGCATCTGTTGTTGTTTGAACTTTTCATTTTTGCCACTCTCTAACAGGAGTGAGGTGGAATCTCATCGAAGTTTTGATTTGCATTTCCCTTATAGCTAATGATGTAGAGCATTTTCTCATATATTTATGGGCTTTCTGGACTTCCTCTGGTGAGAAGTTGCTTTTTAGATCCATAGCCCATTTATCGATTGGATTATTTGTGATTTTGGTGTTTTGTTTCTTTAGTTCTTTGTATATTCTGGATATTAGCCCTCTGTCCGAGGTGAAGCAGGCAAAGGTTTTCTCCCATTCTGTAGGTTCTTTCTTGATGTTCTTGACTACATCTTTAGCTGTGCAAAAACTTTTTAGTTTAATTGCATCCCATTTATTTATTCTTGACTTTACTGCTTGAGCCATGGGAGTTTTGTTAAGGAAGGCGCCACCGACTCCTATGTCCTGTAGTGTTGACCCTACTTCTTTTTCTAGTAAGTTTAAAGTTGTTGGCTTAATATCCAGATCTTTGACCCATTTTGATTTAATTTTTGTGCAGGGCGAAAGATAAGGATCCAGCTTCAGTTGTCTACACATGGCTGTCCAATTTGACCAACACCATTTGTTGAACAGGCTGTCTTTCTTCCACACTATGCTTTTGCCCCCTTTATCAAATATCAAATAGTTAAGGATATGGGGGTTTGTCTCAGGATCTTCTATTCTGTTCCACTGGTCTTCAAACCCCACCCTATTCTTGAGGATTCACATCATCATTACAGATATTTGTAGTGTACTTTGCTATGTTATAGTTCTGTGCTGGGGACCTATTTGAAGTGTATAAGGCTATTTGGCTTTTTATTGGGTAACTCCTATGGGCCATGCTTTCATTGTTTAATCTTTATCAGATTTTCCTCTGAGGTCATAAGCCCTTACTTTCAACAATATTTTCCCTGTAATTGCTTTTTTTCCCCACCCTTAAAATTGGCTACTGGAAACTTTTAGGCTTTAACAAAATAATAGCTATGTTAAAGTTGCAAA
Organism: Aplodontia rufa; assembly: GCA_004027875.1. NCBI lineage: Eukaryota > Metazoa > Chordata > Mammalia > Rodentia > Aplodontiidae > Aplodontia > Aplodontia rufa. The sequence goes on along the minus strand of PVKS010006539.1, from coordinate 76,530 downwards.
TAGCATCAGTGTAGATGGGATAAAATAGAAATGTGGAAGTATTCGTAATTTTGATGTTCTCCTGAGGGATTATGCCAATTTATGTTCCAACCAGAAATGTATGAGAGTGTTTTCTCAACAAAATATGCTACACTTTTAGATTTTTGACAATTATGTAGATAAAAAATGGCATCTCAGAAGCAGCTTTCATTTGCATCTATTATTATAAGTAAGGTTATACATTTTTGTATATTTAAGGGTCATCTGTAATTTCTTATTTGTGAATTATTCATAACCTTTGTTCAGATTTCTGATCAAAGGATTTGAATTGCAGATACTTTTCACGTTTTATTTTGTTTAAAGCATTTTTTTCTTTACCAAAAAAATTTTAATATAGCTTAATTTATCAACCTCTCCTTTTATGGCTTGTAGATTTCATGGTTAGAAAATCTTTCATCATTCTCAAGATTGTAAAAAAAAAAACGTGTTTTTTCTTTTAGAATTTTTATGATTTCATTTTTTGCATTTAATTCTTTGATTTGTTTAGAATTTATCTTGATATATGGTTAGGGATAGATTTAATTTTTTCCCCAGTTGTCCCAATAGCATTTTGTAACTAATCAATTTTTCCCTGTAGTTTGGGATGTCACTTCTATCATTACTTCAGTTCTTGTGTGTATTTGGTCAATTTCTGGATTTCTATTCCAGTCCATTAGTCTGTTTGTTTAGTCATGCACCAGAATTAATTATTGAGACTTTATAATGTCTTAATATCTGTAAGTGTTGGTTGGTGTTCAGTGATTTTCTTTTTCAGAAATTTTCTGGGTTTTTTCTTAATAATAGTATTCTAATATTAAAATATGTATGTATTAATTTGACTAAAAATTAATAAAGAACCAACTATAAACCAGTCTTTCTGAAATAACTACTGTACATGTTCCTGGTACTACTGCAGGTCTTTTGGAGTGGTGCTTTGGGAACTGCTAACAGGAGAGATCCCCTACAAAGATGTAGATTCATCAGCCATTATTTGGGGTGTTGGAAGCAATAGCCTCCATCTTCCAGTTCCTTCCACTTGCCCTGATGGATTCAAAATCCTTATGAAACAGACATGGTAAGAAATACATTTCTTCCAATATTCTATTTTATTTTCTTCCTTAAAGGCATAATACAACTTTTCTAAAACAGCAGAGAAGCCTCTGATGTGTATTTGGAGTCAACCACCTGGTGGATGAAAGATAGAAGCCTGGGAGTTTGAGACTGATGGCTTCAAATGCTGGCTGTGCCTTTTTCTGTGTACTTTGAGGCATGTCATTCAACCATCAGTTTCCTCGTAGAGATAGCCACTCACTGATGGAGTTGTGTTGTGGTTAATTAAAATTTATAAGTGATGAAATTGGTATGATATTTTATGATATATTATGATATTGGTAGGCCTTAGTTAATGAAAGCAATTGTTACTTTACCAGTCCTAATAGACTATTATCAAATAGGACACTGATCCTAGATTTCCATTTCATTAGTAGAGGTATCTCCTAATTGCGTATTCAGTACATCAAATCAATCTGAAATATAGCCATTTTGGAGTAAAAAGTATATTTTATAAAGTAGAATAAAATCTTTACCTTCCTGGACACAACTTCTGAAATACAGAAGCTATCCTTTTTTGCTTTTAGGCAAAGTAAACCGCGCAACCGACCTTCTTTTCGGCAGACACTCATGCATCTAGATATCGCATCTGCAGATGTACTTGCCACCCCACAGGAAACTTACTTCAAGTCTCAGGTAAGCTCAGAAACTTCCTAACAGATGCTTCTGAACAGACAGGGAACTTTCAAGAAGAGCTTTGCTTCCTTTATTATAAAACTATATATCCCAATTTAAAACAAAAAACAAAGAAGGGGGCCATTCTCATCCTTATAACAATTATATAACCCTATTCATTGTTAAACCATAATTACAGTACTTCACAAGTATGGCATTTAGTAGTTGTTAAGCATTCAACCCAAATTTCTCATTTGAAAAGAATACATATTTGAATGTTGTCCTTATAGTAGGTTCTGATGAAATTGTTGAAGAAAATAGAAAAAAAGAGGATGTGGAATCTATAATGTGCCTGTATTTGAATTGGGATTATGACTGATCATCATGAAAGCATTGCTTTCCTTGAAGCAGAAAACCTGAAATACAAACGAGAAAGATTGAATACCAGAAAGATCCATGATAGAATTAGGCCCAGAGAAAACCTTTTCTCTAATTCTGTTACCTAGTAGCCCCAAATAAAATATAATTCAATGTATCTGTTTGCTTTCACTATACTAAGCCCTTGCCAAAACTCATGGTTTAAAACAATATGCTTTTATTTAGATCTCCATTCTGTGGGATGGTGATTTGTGGTAGGTGATTCTGCTGCTGCCTTTGACTGGGCTCACTCTTATGTCTGCCATCAGTTCCAGGTCAGCCACAAGGATGGCTGGCCTCGCTGGACTCATGCACAAGTCTGGAGATAGTGTATTAGCCTTGAGCACCTCAGTTCTCCTCCATGTGGCCTCTAATCCTTCAGCAGTCTGGCATGGGCTTGTTTTTGCAGTGTCTAAGGAATAATCAGAGACTTGTCCTGTTGGCCAAAGTTCTAACACACTCTCTGTGATCCACAAACCTAACTTCCCAATTTAGCTGTGTCTTTAGGCAGATTTGCCCCTATAATTTGTAGTGTTTCTGAGAAATTATTACATGAGTAAAGTGTTTGTTTTTAGAGAAAAATCAGAGGATTAAGAGATTGACTTCATGACATTTTGTGCGTTCTTTGATATGTACTCAGATAAATCCCTTAGAACTATTAAAACCAATCTATTCATGTACATGCAGCCATGGGGTACTGCGTAGGAAATCTTTCAAATGTCTTCTTCCACTAGTGTTCAGAAAGACTTGTTCTTTTGTGAAATGAAAGAGATGCTAGTGAATACTCTCTAGGAAATCTTTCAAATCTTAGCAAATGGTTGCGATCACAGCTTTGCTACCTTTATTATAAAACTATATATTCCAATTTAAAACAAAATTTAAAGTACCCTCAAGTGACAAGCCATTGAGATGATCAGTTCCAGTATATATTTGGAAAACTTCAAGTTCTAAACAGATTTTACTTAAGTTCTCCCAAAATGCCACTTCTGAAGCCAGTGCAACTTAAGCAACCAAGTACCAACAGTCAGCATCCTTAGTGGGCCAACCCAGTTTTATTATTGAGATACCCAGTGCATCTACATTGAGTGTAGGAAAGGTTCTTTAGGAAGAAAATGGGAAAGGAGAAAATGTAATACACTAGGCCTTAGTTTGAGCTGCAACAACAAAATACCATTATTGGGTGGCTTGGAAACACCAGAAATTTATTCTCATAGTTCTCAGGCTGGGAAGTCCAAAATCAAGTTCAAAGCACCAGCAGATTTGGGATCTGGTAAGGGTTCAAGTTTTGGTTTGTTGATGCCCGCTCACTCTGTCCTCACATGATAAAAAGCAAACAAGCTCCCTTGTGCCTGCTTCCTGGGGATACTTATCCCATTAAAGATAGACCACCCTCGGACCTAATCACCTCCCAGAAGCCCCCTACACCCTAATATGCTTCCTCTGGGAGTTAAGATTTCAACATATGAATTTGGGGTGGGGGAGATACAAACATTCAGACCATAACAGCACTTTTAATATTCATTAATTCATCCACATTTTTCTCCCAAAATAAAATTTCACTTCTCCCTCAACAACCCCAAATATGTTACCCTTGCTAGTTTCAGGAGTTTTAAAGGTATAAACTGATATTTCTCTGGGTCTGAAATTGAGACTATCTCTGACTAATGAAAATAAAGTTTTTATGAGCTAGTGAGTACTAGGAAAAGCAATGGACTTTGAGTCTCAACCCCATACTATCACGTAATACTATGTGACCTTGAGTAAGTCACTTGATCGAAACCTCAGCTTACTCATCTAAATAATGAAGATAATCACATCTTCCCTTAGAGGGAGTTTCTGTGAGGATCAAATGAAAAGATTAAAATGCAGGTGGCATTGTAATCTCTCAAGAAGTATTTGGGGACTGGAGCAGTTGCTCAGTAGTCACAACCCTTGCCTGGCATGCATGAGGATGCGGGTTGAACCCCAGCACCACATACACAAGGAAGTGTCAGCCACAAAGGCTGCGTGAAAAACTAAATAAAATTTATTCTTTCTCTCTTCCTTCTCTCTCTCTCTCTCTCTCTTTCTCTCTCTCTCTCCCCTCCACTGTCCCCCTCTTTAAAAAAAAAAAAAAACATTGTAAAATGTTGCCATTCACCTCCCACAAAGCTGGGTGCTTTTTCTGATGAATAAGATAGCAGCTGGAAAGCTCCTGTCAGTTGTGTCTTGACTTTATCCTTCCCCAGTAGGGAAGATCTGGCTGTTTCATGCACACGGCTTTGCTCTTGCTAGAGCAGTGTTATACCCGAGACCTTGCCCCCTCGCTCCTGCTGACAAGATGTTCTTAGCGTCACTTTCAGTCAGTGGTTGTTAGCTCCTGGTCTCCACCTTCCACCAAAACTGTCAGTCAGGGGTGCTGTCAGGTGTCCTGCTGAGCCCTTCCTAGGAGAAAAAGCATCTTTCTCAGCAGCAGCACATATATAAAGATGCAGCGCATATAGAACAGATGACCAAGCAACCAATTTCAGCACAGCATTAGATTCTGCCAAGGCTGTTTCTTCATTCCCAATCCCCATTTCTCCAAGGAGGCAATTATTGCTTTAGGTATTCAATTGCATTTCATAGGAGTCTTTAGTAAACAGCCTTGTCCCACATCCCAGCTGCTAGGTGGGTCACATGCCCCTTCTAAACTCTCCCACACTGCCCTTTGCACCACTCTTGCTTCCTCTTGAGTGCCACTGTGTGTTAGTCAGCTTTTCATTGTTGTCACCAAAATATCTGACAAAAACACCTTAGTCCATGGTGTAGCCAACCCCATAGCTGTGGCCTGAGTTGAGGCAGAACCTCTGCAATGGGTTTGGCAGAGGAAAGCTGCATAGCTGCTGGCAGCCAGAAAGCAGAGAGAGAGGTGCCAGAGAGAAGATAAACCCCTCCGAGGCACAAGCCCTTGCTCTAAGCAGGTCTCGCCTCCCAGGAGTGCATTGAGCCATCAGTGGATTAGTCCTGCTCCTATCACTCCCCATAAGCCCCACCTCTGTACACATGAGATTTTGGAGGACATTCCAGATCCAAGCCATAACACACTGTAACCACCTAGAGATTTGGGGTTGAGAGTTGAAGACACACCAAGCCTGCCATGGGGCCAGCCTGTGCTGCCTTACAAGTATTCTCCTCTCGAGGGGGTAGGTGCCAAGGCTGGGTACTCATAGTGGGGAGGCAGTAAAGAGACCAGTGCCATTAGGGACTAGATTGGATGCTGTCTAAGGCTTTCTGATTCAGAGTCTATGATTTCCCATTCTGAAGCCCCAGCATCGTGTTTCTCTATTCCTTAAACTAGGCCAGACTGGCTACATTTTTTTTAACTTTAAAAAAAATAAATGTAGCACAAAATTTACTATTTTAGCCAGGTTAAGTGTATAATTCAATGGTGTTCTTCATTATATTCACAATATTGTGAATTATCACTACTATTTCCAAAATTTTTCATTACCCCATTAAGCAATAACCCCCTATTCCCTCCTCCCTCTGGTCGCTGATAATCTCTGTTTCAGTCTCTATGGATTTGTCAATTCTAGATATTTCACTTAAGTGGAAACATAAAATACTGTCTTTAACATAAAATACTTGGCTTGTTTCACTTAGCATGTTTTCAAGATTCTTACATATTATAGCATGTGTCAGAACTTTACTACTTTTTATAGTTGGATAATATCCATAGAAATGTAGGTGAGGGAGAAGGAAGGGAGACAAAGAGGGGCAGGAGAGAGAGGGATCTAGGGAGACAATCAACAATGTAGCATACTCTTTACCCCCTGAGCAGTCAAATATACTTATGCAATCATTTAATTCTGGAAAATTTACTGTATGAATATGGATATCTTATATCTCTTATAGGGGTATAATATAGAAGAATCAAGAGACTGGGGTGTGGGCAATGTAGGGGTACCTATGGTTTAGGACCAAATGCATATTGTATTGCTACCTTATACGCATTTATAATTGTACAACATCTCAACTCCTTAATAAAAGAAAATTTTTTTAAAGAGAGAGAGAAAAACAACTTTTTATTTGTTTTTTGTGTGGCTTTTGTTGCTCCAATAATTGTTGTGTATGTGGTGTTGGGTTTGAACTCACGTACACGCGCATGCCAGGCAAGCACCATAACTGCCGAGCCACCACTCCAGCCCCAATAAAAATTTCTTTTTTAAATTCCGTTGTATATACCACAATCTATCTATTCCTCTGTTGATTCAACTTCATCTTGACATCTATATTATGAGAGATGAATAGAAGCAATGCATGGGTAAAAGGGCTTCAGTCTACTGAGTAAGTCAAAAGACAAAAACCTTCTAAACGTCACTGACTTTCCTAGGCCTTCTCTGAGACATAAAGGGTTTATATATCATTAATGGTAGTAAACCAAGTTTCACTTGATTGTTCCCTTACTTTTATACTTTTTTAAATTTTTTAAATTTTTTAAGAGGTTGAGGGACAGTGAGAAAAGAGAGAATCAATTTTATTTAGTTTTTCATGTGGCTTTCATTGCTCCGACACTTCATTGTGTAACATGGTGCTGGGGTTTGAACCCGTGTCCTTGCGTGTGCCAGCCAAGCGACGTAACCACTGAGCCACTGCTCCAGTCCCATTCTCTTCCTTCTTTAGGCAGGATTTAAGCACTTCCCTCCTCCCACCCCTACACACTACCCATGCATTTTCAGGGAGTCCCCATGGTGGAGTAGAGATCTCAAATAGCCTCATATTGTCATCTGCTGTCCTTTCTACTGACTGACTAAACACGGCTACCTCCCTCCAGGCATCAGCTGGGCATTTTCGTATTGCTGAACCCTTACTGTTTTCTTCTGTAAGAGTGTGTCCCCAGTTGCCATCATTGGATGTTGCCATGTCCTTAAGGAACTGCCGTCACCCTCTGGGAGCTGCTGTCCTCTCCTGCAGCGGGGCTCTGGGGTTCTCAGGAATCCAAAGCTGCACATTGTCCTGCTTGTACAATGAGCTCTTCCTTTCCCTGTTGAGTTACACTCTGTGAGAGGTGGCTGTGGCCTGGTGTTTCACAGATGCACTAGTGGGACAGTGGGAAATGCCCCATCTGATCCTGTGATGGTGGCTTTATTATAGGCCAAGCTCGGGCACACTTCCCTCTCTCAGCAGTGACTTAGTCTCTGCAATTTGGCTCCTGGCCTGCCCACGCTCCGTTTCTTTTCTTTCTTTCTTTCTTTCTTTTTTAAGAGAGAGGGATAGTGAGAGAGAATCAATTTTATTTCATGTGGCCTTCAGTGCTCCTAGACTTTGTTGTGTACCTGGTGCTGGGGTTTGAACTTGCCTACTTGCGTGTGCCAGGCAAGCACTGTAACTGCTGAGCCACCACTCCAGCCCCACTCTCCGTTTCTTTAGATATGCCAGATAGATCTTGAATGGCAGATTAATCTAAAATTGGAACTCCCATTGCATAAAGATTCTAAGTACATCTGATGAAACTAAGTTATCATCTACTGGGAATATGATGCCTTTGAGAAAAACACATTATTGGTCAGTTCCTGGTGTTTCCCCAAACATCCTCCTCCATCTTCACAGGGTGGAATTTTCTTTGTAGAAATCTACTTTCTTATAGGTTTCTTGCCTTTCTGTAAGGTTCTTTTTAAGTTTCCTATAATGATAAGCAAGATCTCAGAGGTTTGTTTCCTTTAGAATTAAAACCTGACCTGTAATATCTGATTCCTTACCACCAGAGGGAGATATTCCTTTTCTTGGCCCTTTAAGTACTATCCTAGAATCCACTGGTGTGTTTCTGTGCAAAAGGATTTTTTCAAGCCCAAATCTGACCCTCTCCTTTATCCTTCTTTGTCCTAACAGCTCTTGCTTCTCATTCTTTGGCTTCTTAAAGTTGAAATGCTGTTCTCGCTCCATGACTTTGACCTGAAAAGCATTACCTGAGGCTTAACTCAGCCTTCATTAACTGTTAAAATGCTGTGGAAGACTCTTACCCAACAGTGGGATAATACATTCTCGATCCTGGCTTTCTGATGACATTGAGCAGTTTTGGTGCCTAAAAGTCAACTGGCAGAAGCATCTCTCCAACGGTCCACATATAGAGAGGATCTAGTATATTGTAAATAAGCAAGCAGGATGATCATTTTCTAAATGATTATATTGTTTCCATATAAAAATTGCTATAAAGCAGTTAATTTGGGGGAAAAAAATTCAGTTACTTAAATATCATTTTTTCTATGACTCAGATTTTTTTTATTGTGGTAAGAACACTTAAAATGAGATATGCCCTCTTAAAAGATTTTAAAGGTACAGTGCAATATTATTAACTATAGAACCAACATATAGCTATGTTGTACAGCAAACCTCTAGAACACTTTCATCTTGCATAACTAAGATTTTATATAACCATCCATTAGCAATTCTCCATTTTTACACCCTTTCCCCAGCTACCGTCATTCTACTCTCTACTTCTAAGAGTTTGACTATTCCAAATACCTTGTACAAATGGAATCATACAATTTTTGTCCTCTTGTACCTGAATTTTTTCAGTATAATACCCTCAAGATTCATCCATGTTGTCATATATTGCAGAATTTCCTTTTTAAGGCTGAATAATATTCTATTGTATGTATATACTGCATATTCTTTATCCATTCATCCATTGATAGACGTTTAGATTGTTTCCACATCTTGGCTATTGTGAATACTGCTAGGAACATGGTAAAGCCAATATCTCTTCAAACATGGTAAAGCCAATATCTCTTCAAGATCCTGATTTCAGTTTTTTTGGATACAGCTGGGTACAGAAGCATATGCCTGTAATCCCGGTGACTTGGGAGGCTAAGGCAGAAGAATTGCAAGTTTGAGAACACACTCAGCAACTTAGTGAGACCCTCAACAACTTAGTGAAACTCCATATCAAATTTTTTAAAATAATAAAATAAAAAGGACTAAGGAGATAGCTTAGCAGTACCAAAAAAGAAAAAAAAAGTCTTTCAGAGACTACCCAGAAATGGGATTACTATTATCAAGAAAACAAAAGACAGAGTGCTTGCCTAGCACACACAAGGCCCCTGTGCAAGGCCCTGAGTTTGGTCCTCAGACCTGAAAAAAAAAAAAAAAGACTACTAAGTATTGGTAAGGATGTGAAAAAAGCATAGTCCTAGTACAATATTGCGAACTATACAGCTGATGGGTTTCTCAACAAATATACTTTTTTAAAAAAGATTTTGGTACCAAGGATTGACTCCAGGTGTGCTTAACTACTGAGCCACATCCCCAGCCTCCAGTCCCCCCGCTTTTTTTTTAAAGAGGGGAGAGAAAGAGAGAATCAATTTATTTTCTTTTTTTCATCTGATTTTAGTTTCTCCAACACTTAGTTTTATAGGTGGTGCTGGGGTTTGAACCTGGGTCTTCCTGCATGCCAGGCAAGGGCTAAGCCACTGCTCCAGCCCCTAACATACACTTTTAACATATAGCTGAAGGTAATAGAATAGTTCTGGGAGAACGTTATATAATTAGAGACATTACTTACACATCTAGCTTTCTCCAAAAGTTATCTTATTCTCGTTAGCTTTTTGGGCTAGTAGTCTACACATAATATAAAGAAACTTCTCCTTTTAGCTGTTCTCAAGAAACATAATCCAGCAGAGGTTTTCCTTCCCCCTAAAATTTACATAAAATTATATTGGAATAATTCCACATCCCATGGAAAGCCCAGCGTCCTCTCACACTTCTGGGAATTCCTGGCAGATTTGTAATTTCATAGCCACTCTGGCTCTGCCTTCCTCAAATTCTTGGCCCCCTCTTCTGCCTTCCTGTATTTGTTCCTTTATGTTTGTCCTGTCGTTGACCCAAATGTGAAATTCAGCACCTTTTCTTGATTTAAGAAAACAAATAAATAAGTAAAAGCACTAATCCAAACCAGGGTGAATGTCAAGAGACTTTACTGGCATTGTGGGAAATGGAAATTGTTTGAGTTCCAAACAACTTAAATCACATGCTAGACATCCATCCCTTGTCCTGAAAATTTTGTCAGATTACCAAGTTGTTTGGCCACATCCTCTCTCTTCTCTCCCTTCTCTTTTCTCCCTTGATGACCAATTTCTGGATAGTTTCCTGTATGTTTATTCCCATTACCTACTGTGTATGCCCTGAGATCTTCCACCTGCAAATATTTTTTCAAGGTATTTTTCTAAACAAAGCCTAGAGGGATTTCCAGTGCCACCTGTAAGGATTATCATACTCTCACAGATGCATATATGTACCCATGTGATTAACAGAGCTGTTCTTTCTAGCTGGACTCTCAGCCACTATCTTAACTTAAATTGAGCTCTTCTGTCCCCAAAGTGATAGCCAGTGTGTCAGCCATGTTGTCTTTGATGGCCATTGCTGCAAGGAAACTGGGAAAGAAATAGCATCATATACTAGAGTAGAACTACAGAATATGGGGAGGTGATGCAGATATAGCAGCAAGAGATATTTTGCTATTAATCAACTAATATTTCTTGAGCACCTATTCTAAATAAGGCTCATGTGGAAAGCAGGTAGAAAAAAGCAAGGAAAGCGTTGTAGAAGCATGCCAGCAAAATGCCTCGTGCCTGATCCAATGTTTATATCAGGGATTGAAACTCCTAGAATACTAACAGAATCAAGATATTCTCACCCAGGCTGAATGGAGAGAAGAAGTGAAAAAACACTTTGAGAAGATCAAAAGTGAAGGAACTTGTATACACCGATTAGATGAAGAACTGATTCGGAGGCGCAGAGAAGAGCTCAGGTGGGCTGACCTCTCTTTCTCTACCTCTTCTTACCCCCAGGTCTTCGGATGTTGGTGGGAATGCTCCTTGTGAATCACTGTTTCATTTTCTACATACCTTTTACCTCTGATTTTTTATTGTTATGCTCTTTAAAAATTTCCCTAAAAGTTATCCCTCCTGTGGAATCTAAAAGGGCTGATCTAGAATTTGGGAGTATAGGAGCTGGAGCAGTGGCTCAGTGGGGGGAGTGCTTACCTGGCATATGTGAGGATCCAGGTTCGAACCCCAGATCCACATATACAACTAGGTGTTGGAGAAACAAAAACCAGATAAAAAATAAATAAATGAAATTGATTCTCTCTTTCTCTTTTTTTCCCCCTCTCTCTTTACAAAAAAAAAAAAAGTTGAGAGTGAAATGGTGTCAGGAGAGTGAGGGGAAAGGAAAGATGAGCAAAGGTTCTTTAATGGGTACTAAATTATAGTTAGATAAGAGAAAGGTCTGATGTTCTGTTGCCCAGTAGGGTGACTACAGATAGCAAGAATGTACTGTATATGGTTTTTATTTGAAAAGCTAGAAGAAAGGATTTTTAATGTTTTCATTATAAAGAAATTATAATATCAGGCATGCTGGTGCATGCCTGTAATCTTAGGAAGTTGAGGCAAGAGGATTTCAAGTTTAAGGCCAGCCTTTGCAACAGAACTATACCACGTCTCAAAAATTGAACAAAAAGTGCTTGTGCTGTAGCTCAATGGTAGAGTACTTGCCTAGCGTGCATGAGGATCTGAGTACATTCCCTAGTGCCACACATATACGAAAGAAAAAGAAAAACTGAAAAAGAAATGACAGGTGTTTAAGGAGATACACTTTTACCAATTTGAACAGTATACAAACATATACATGTATCAAATCATCACAAGGTACCTATAAATATGTACAATTTTTATCAGCTAAATATATTTTTAAGTTTAAACAATAGCAACAAAAAGTTAGTTCTCCTCTATATCTCTTTTTATCCTCTCCTCCAACTCTTTTATCCTTCTTTGTGATTTTCTGCAACAAAGAATCTCTGAACAACGCTATTTGTACTTTCAGCCACCGTTCTAGGTGCCATGGAAGGCCAGATGAGTATAAGATTTAGTCTCTGGTCCTCAAGATGCTTATTATCTGTTAAGGGACAGATGTGGTGCTCACAGACAATCACTGTCTTAAGATAGTTCGGCTGCGCTAACAAACTACTTTAGACATGGTAATTTATAAACAAAAGAAATGTAAAGCTTACAGTTATGGAGGCTGGGAAGTCCAAGATCAAGGCACCAGCAAATTCAGTGTCTGGTGAAGACCCATCCCTCAGAGATGGCACCTTCTCTGTGAACTCATGGCAGAAGGACAAAAGGACTGGCTCAAGCCTGATTTATAAGGGTACTAATCTCACTCATGAGGACTGCACCTTTATGACCTCATCACCTGCCAAAGGTGATGCCACCTCCTAATACCATAACTGTGGGGGGTTAGGTTTAAATATATGACTTGTAAGAGACCAAACATTTAGACCAAAGCAGCAAGATAGGATCTGTGCCATGGCTAGATATAAATGAGGGATCATGGTATTGAATCAAATTCATTTCCATTAACATACAGGTACATTATACTATATTCTAGTGCCAACACTACACAAATAAAAGCTACAAATTATATTCCAATTGTATCTGTGGCCCTCCTGGTTTTCTATGCAGCTGGGTGGGCCCTTAAGGATAAACCAAGTGGAAAGCCTGAATTTTCCATGTCATGCTCTTTATCAGAGTCATTGTGTCACACAAGGGAGGATTAAAAAATGCAGAGGTCCTTGGGCAAATGCTTTTGAAGTAAACTGTCCTGTTTCTTATTTCATTAGAGCTGACCTTTGTTCTCCCCAAGTTAGTGAGCCTCACTGATCCTGTGTTTTCTTTGATAGGCATGCTTTGGATATTCGTGAACATTATGAAAGAAAACTTGAGCGGGCTAATAATTTATACATGGAACTGAGTGCCATCATGCTGCAGCTAGAAATGCGGGAGAAGGAGCTCATTAAGTAAGTATCCAGACCAAAGAAGGTCCTTATTGATTTGAGTCTGTCCATCCACAGAAAGTACGGCCTAGCCAGGTGCTTGTCTGTAATTTCAGTGGCTCAGGAGGCCCAGGCAGGAGGATCACAAGTTCAAAACCAGCCTCAGCAACTTAGTGAGGTCCTGAGCAACTTAGCGAGAACCTGTCTCAAAATAAAATATTAAAAAAAGGGGTGGGGATGTTGCTCAATAGTTAAGCACCCCTGGGTTCAATCCCTGGTACCAAACAAAAAAAGAAAAGAAAAAGAAAAAATAAATTACCACCTTTGCATGTTGCTGCCACTCAGAACTGGCAGATATTTTACTCATTCGCCCAGCTTTCCTCAAGGAAAGTGCTACACACAGGTCCATGCCCTGGAGAGAACAGATGAGTGGAGTTGGTGCAGAGCTGATTAAAGGGGACATGCCCAGGACTGATTTTTTTTTTTTTTTGTCCTTCACCCTCCTGCATGATTCAGAGGAGGGAGTCTTCATTTCAAGAACTTGGTGTGATTAAGTGAGAGCTTGTTGTCCCCTTGGGAAGGAAAGTGGCTGCTGAAAATGTTTTATGGTATCCTAATGGCAGCAAGAAATCCCTGGGCTCCTGACCAGAGCAGCAGCTACTGAAAATAAGAACTTCAGCCATTGTATTGTGTTAAGGAAGAGAAAGGCAGCAGCTGAGTCTGTGAGCTGAAGAGCAGGAGTCCAGTTAATTTGAATTTACAATCTTGTTTTTTATTATAATCATTAGCCTTGTTAAACAGCCTTTTATATGTTAAGTGTAGCCAGAAACTGTGGGGAGAAATCGCTGTGAAAACTTTTCTGTGCATCCTTTCTGTCAACTGTGACTGATCTGTGGCTTTTTGTTTAATTCTGCAGGCGAGAACAAGCAGTGGAAAAGAAATATCCAGGAACCTACAAACGACACCCTGTGCGTCCAATAATCCACCCCAATGCCATGGAGAAACTCATGAAAAGAAAGGGAGTGCCTCACAAACCCGGCATGCAGACCAAACGGTGAGAACCTGCATGCTTGATGCCCAGAGAAATGGGAAGATACCCCCTGAAACATACCCTCGGAGGACGTGGATGAGGACACCTCTGCAACTCGTAGATAGCTCGCTCAGCTTTAGATAAAACAGAGTAGGAAGGTGGGAGAGAAAATAGCTCTAGAAACCTAGATCTTACCAACTGAGGCACAGATATTTGTTGTTTTAGTACTAACAGAGGAAAGAGAAATATGATGGGGACCAGGCAGACCTGCATTCAAATCCCAGCCCTGCTTTATAAGCTCTGTGGCTGGAGCCATGTATTTTGGCCTCTTCCAATCCCAGTGTTCTTATAGGTAAAATGGCATAATTATAGCACATGAGATTTATTTTTATGATCCCTAGAATTGAGTTAATAATTATTCTTTATTTATGACACAATGCTTCACGCATGGCCTACTTTTAGGCATACATTTAGTTACTATTTTTAATAATGTAATAACGACCAAAAACAAAAGCAGGAGCTTTGATAATTACCTGTATCTAGCCACATGGTTCTCCTGATTCTAACCCTAACATAGGATTTTTGTAAAGTTTAAATAATGTGGAATCACCTTTGAGATCACCTTTGAGAAAATGGCATTTTGAATAGCTTTTAAAAATACCACTCTTTTGCCCCTTTTACAACACATTTGCCTTTTATTAGTTTAATCTTATTCTTAGAGATTGGAGCTATAAGTCAGTGGTAGAGCATGTGCTTAGATGCAGGAGACCCTGGATTCAATCTCCAGCACCAAGTGGAGTCTTATAACTCCCAAATAACAGATAATTGGCTCTGTTGAAACAAGGTAATGTAAAGGAAGGAAGTGTTCCTAAACCTGAGGTATGGACTCAGTAGTGAGACTTGAACTAAATGCAGTAAGAATGAAGGTAATGAGAAAACGTCCAAATACATTCTGCACTACAAGTTGGTCAGATGAGCATCAGTTTCTAACTCTGGGACAGAAAGCCTCAGTACCTTATCCACCTTTTGGTAAACTAGAAACACATGAAACTTCTGTGCTAAGATAAGCCTTTGACTGCACTTTTCCTGGAAAATAGAACATCCATCTCCTACTGCCTGAGGCCTACTATGTGCTCTGGCTGTGCCTAGTGAAGTTGTCAGCACAGCTGACAGCATGGTGGCATACAGGCTCTTAGGATCCACCCAGACCTCCTGAATCAAAAATTACATTTTAACAAGCTTCTCGAGTACTTTGTATGTACCATCAAGTTCGCACCCTGACTGTCCAACAAGTTGGGCTGGACCCTAGGACACACTGCTCATCTGGATTCTGTTACCAGCAGGCTTCAGACTCTGAACCACTTTGGATGACTTTGGGCTCCTCATTACATGTGGTGGAGGCAGGACTGTATCTGGCCCTGTCTGGGACACCCTAGGGCTTACACAGAGCTATCTCAGAGGCTCCTGCAGGGGTAAGAAGGACAGGGTGGGACAGCCTTGCAGGGAGCAGCTTCTGCACATCCCCTTCAACCAGGCCCACCATATCTGCTTTATATACCAAATTTCTCATACTAATTCATTTGAGAGAAGGATTATGTTGTTAAATAAAAGAAAAAAAGTCTGGACTCTCCAGTTCTAAAATCTCCTACTGATTTGTGTCTGTCTGGTCCCAAAGACAGGTGAGGCTACTTCCTGGGAGGAAGAAAGTGGTAGCCCTGGTAATCCTAAAGTCTCTGTCTGGAGTCAGTTCATCAGCTCAGGAACCGTGTGTTGTTTACCTGTGGACCTTGGAGTCAGTGTGTGGCAGGGTTTACCTGTAGGCCTCCGGCTTCATCTTGCATTTGACTGGCCCAGTAGGAACTTGGAAACTGCTGAAAGAGAACTTTCTTCCATTAGGATCAAAGTAGAACGACAGGATCACTTCCCACCAGCCCTTTTCCTGCTGCCTCTGCCCAAATTCCTGGGCTCTCTACTATTCCCCCATTCTCTGGCCCTTCCTTTTGTTCCTTTAAGATTCACTGAGAGGGTTGGGGATTTAGCTCAGTGCCAGAGCGCTTGCCTAGCACGCTCAAGGCCCCGAGTTTGGTCCTCAGCCCTGAAAAAAAAAAAAAAAAGATTTACTGGGTACCTAATGTAAGTAAGACTCCTTTACCCTGGGTTCAAGTTCCAATACCACAAGAAATAAAATACATGTGCCCCCCACCAAAAATAAGAATAAGACTCCTTTCACATATGAAGATAGGGAACATAATCCCACCCCTTTAAAAGACCATATCTAGGCTCCTTGAACTCAACCTCTTGTCTAATTAGCCTGAGGTTTCCTTTCTCTGGTGCCAGACTTCTTTCCTTTGTGGTCCCCTGGGGGACCTACCCAATCCATCACTGGACAGATTCCTCAGTGTAAACACCCAGGCCCATACCTTGTACATATTGATACCAATATACTCATGGATTGTGAGGAAGAGATCAAGAACCCTGTAGAGTAGAATTATAATTTAAAGAGGATGGGGTACCTAGGCTAAGGAGATACAGAATAAAACCCAGGAGAAATAAGGAAATCCTCTGTATGGGAACATTTAGGTTGTTTTCAGGTTTTTGCTGTTTTGAATAATACTGTAATATCACCTCATCAAACATACATCTTCATGCCCATTTGTTAACTCCCTTGAATAAATTCCTATATATGGGACTGCTGATTCAAAGGGCACATTTTAAAGCTTGGGATACATTTCCCTGAACTTGAATGTATTTCCATATGTCTAAAACTAAACCTGTTCTTTTCTCGTAGGCCAGATCTGTTGAGATCTGAAGGTATCCCTAGTACAGAGGTGGCTCCCACTACATCCCCTTTGTCCGGAAGTCCCAAAATGTCCACCTCAAGCAGCAAGAGTCGATATCGGAGCAAACCACGTCACCGCCGGGGGAATAGTAGAGGCAGCCATAGTGACTTTGCAGTAATCTTGAAAAACCAGCCAGCCCAGGAAAATTCACCCCATCCCTCTTACCTCCATCAAGCTCAAGCCCAGCACCCTCCTCTCCATCACCATAATCCTCCGCAGCAGCAATACCAGCAACCGGCTCCTGCTGAGTCTCAGAGTCACCATTCCAGACTTGGTATGCATGGACAGGACATTGCAACCTGTGCTAACAACCTGAGGTATTTTGGCCCAGCAGCAGCCCTGCGGAGCCCACTCAGCAACCATGCTCAAAGACAGATGCCTGGCTCCAGCCCTGACCTCATCTCCACAGCCATGGCAGCAGACTGCTGGAGAAGTCCTGAGCCTGACAAGGGCCAGGCTGGCTCCTGGGCCTGCTGTCAGGCTGACCCTTATGACCCCTGCCTCCAGTGCAGGCCAGAACAATGTGGATCCTTAGATATACCCACTACTGAGCCAGTGGGGAGGAGCCCCAACCTTTCCAAGTCACCAGCACACAACCCCCTTTCAGAAAATGCCCAGGATTCTGAGAAAATGGAAGAAAATGAATTCAACAGCTGTGGGTCTGTATCATCTCGTGGCACCCCTCATCACATCACCCCCGCAGTGCTACCTCGAAAAACAAGGCCCCTTCAGAAGGTAAGGTGCAACAACAAGAGTAGTCCGTGTCACTGCCTTCAAAGAATGTCAGATGCTGTCATATCACGCACATTACAAAATGTACATAATAAGCAGACATTTTGGAAAAGGGCAAGGCAGCAAAAGCACAAGTAGAAGTTTCTTTAACTGTAAATGCTTTCTTTCCACATTGCTAAAGTGATGGCCTGGGGAGTGCACTTTAGAACTACTGAGCTAGGGACTGGTTCAAACGTATATAATGCATGGATAACCAGGTATCAGGGACATGTGATCAAAATAGTTTACCCTAGAACTCTAATCTAGAGGGATGTTGAAGGGATTCATCGTAAAATTAAATTCGAAAAACAGTCGCTTCTTGGAGATTCCTAGTACATGGTACCACAAGTTTTGAGAAATCATGCAGTAAGCTTATGTAATCCAGCATTTTCCTCACTTATTGGACCATACCCTGTTTTAAAAACAGCATCTATTAATCCCCCTTGGAACTAGATTTCTTCACAGTATTCTTTGGAAAATATTTTCTTAATTAATAATCATCATGAGCCAACAAGTTCTTAGTCATTAAAACCTGTTTCCTCTTCATCCACTGGCTGCCCAGGGTTTATTAGCTGGGAGGCAGTCTACTATAGTGGTTAAGACCATGAGCTTGGGGGTCAGACAGATCAAAATTCAAAGCCAGGCTCTTCCACTTTGCACCTCTGTGAGCCTCCGTTTCCCTGTCCATAAAATAGGCCTAATAATGGTCTCTGTCTCATTGATTGATGTGAGGATTAAATAAGTTAAGACATACAAAGCATTTAGAACAGAGTTTGGAATGTAGGAACCTTTCAAAAATGTTAGCTCATCTTTGTGTGTGTGTGTGTGTGTTAAAGATTATATATGAAAACCATCTAGAGCATGGTAAACTCAGGTCTAAATATTGTTTCCTCTTAGTATTGGTGTGAGGTATTTGGCTGAAGAAATGAAAGAGTCTAAAATGTAAATGAGTATATTTTGGCCAACTTAGTAGAAAAGAGGTTGAACCTGGGGCCATTGTCTCAGAACTGTATTCTTCTTCCATATGCGTTGCTGCTATTGACCATGTGCTCCCTGGATGAAATTTTGTTTCGGGAGGCACAGTTGGTTTGGGCTAATCCATTCCCCACTCCCCCCAACCCTACAAGCAGTTACATGTATTTTTTATAACAATTTTAAGATTAACTTACATGTTATATAGTCCTTCCATTTAAAGTATACAGTTTAATAGTTTTTATCCACAGATTTCTGCAACCATCACTACAACCAACTTTTTAAACAAGGTTTTATTTTTCATTATAGTTTTACATATTGAAGAGGTTTGTTGTTACACTTCCACATCATATACTCCCCCTTTACCCTCCCCACCCTCTTCCCATCTCCATGCCTCCCCCACTCCTCCCATCCCTAGTCTGTGAGGCTGCCCCCAGTTCAATTGGTGTTTGATGAGTCTGTTGTCTGAACTTATTGTTCTCTCACTCTTTCCTATATTGCACTCTAGCTTTCACATATGAGAGAAAACATTTGGCCTTTGAGTTTCTGAGTTTGACGAATTTCACTCAGCATGATTTTCTCCCTCACCATCCACTTACCAGCAAAGGCCATGGTTTCTTTTTTTTAATAGCTGAATAGAATTACATGGTATATATATCCCAGCTTCTTGATCCATCCATCCAATGATGGGCATCTGGGTTGATTCCATAATTTACCAAAACCAATTTTAACACATTTCCATCACCCCCCAAAAAGACTTCCTATACCCTTTGGCAGTCACTCCATTCCCCTGTCTCTCCCAAATAGCATGTAACCTTTGAACCACCCTGAAGTGGTTTTAATGCCATCTGGGGGAGTGCAGGCCCAGGATACACCCCTTATGCACCATGCTCCGACAGAGCAGTTCACCTCCTCTTACTGAGCTCCACTCCCATGGGGATTCTAATGGTCAACTATTCACTCAGCTGTCAGAATAACTCCATCTCTGCCTTTCCTACTCAAAAAAGCATATTAGAATACCAATGAGTAAGAGCATGGCATTTTTGAACTGACATTTTAAAAAGTAAATTACCCTCAAATTTTGTATGACTTGGACCCAGTCACACAGCTCACAAAAGATTACATAATCGTGTGAGTCACATCACTGAGAATGGTTGATCTTAAATGTGGCTACTCCTCTACCCTTGATGCCAGAGGAGATTTTCCCTGGAAGGGAAGATTTACCTTTTCAGCTGGGACATTTCTCTAGCCTTCCAGGTGGACCCCAGAGTCCAGAAATCCTGGGGTCCCAGGTATCCCAACAAGAGCTGCCCTATCTCTACCAACATGTTCACTCAATAAAAATGCATGAAACACTTTTAAAAGAGAGAGAGAGAAAGGGACAATGAGAGAGAGAAAGACCGAATCAATTTTACTTAGTTTTTCATGTGGCTTTTGTTGATCCGATACTTCATTGCATATGTGGTGCTGGGATTTGAACCCACATACTTGCATATGCCAGGCAAGTGCTGTAACCACTGAGCCACTGGTCTAGCCCTCTGCATGAAACACTTTTAAAGTATTTATTTATTTATTTAGGTGGCAGAGATCAAACCCAGAGCCCTACATATGCTAAACATGCATTCTACCACTGACCTGCTCCCTCAGCCCCTACCTTTTTTTTTTTTTTAAAGAGAGAGGGACAGTAAGAGAGACAGAGAAAGAGAGAAGCAACTTTATTTAGTTTTTCACATGGCCTTAGTTGCTCCAACACTCAGCTGTGTATGTGGTGCTGGGGCCTGAACCCGGGTCCTTGTGCTTGCCAGGCAAGCACTGAAACCGCCGAGCCACCGCTCCAGCCCCAGCCCCTACCTTTTAAAACAATTAATGAATAATAATGTACACATTTATGGTAATAAACACCTATTTTGAATGCAATGTTGCCTTGGACTGAAGAAGACAACATAAACACGATATTGTCTAACCCTCAAATAGCTTATGTCTTAGTATAACTATAATATTAGTTAAAAGGTGATTATATATAACGGGGCAAAGTGGTTGTTGGGCTTTGAAGAACTGAAAGAACACTTCTTGGGGACTAGACTGGAACTGCAAGTGACAATGATTACAAAGTTTGCCCACAAATCCAAGCCTTCCCCTCCTGGTTCCCCGCCATCATTCACCTGTAGATGCACTCAGGGAGGCTTCTCTTCCCTAAGGGCAAAGGCAAAGTTCTATATCTTCTCCAGCATCCAGGACAGGGCCTGTCACCATGAGCACCCAGGACAAGTTACTAAATGAATGAATAAGGATATATATTTAAAGATTCAGCAAGCTACTACCAAATGACTTCCATGATAATAAAATCATTTACAGGTGGTACAGGGTGTAGGGAAGAGAGAGATGCTAAAAAATAAATAAATAAAAGCCTTTTCTCCTTATTCTCCTCAGAGTGGAGATGACTCCTCTGAAGAAGAAGGGGAAGTAGATAGTGAAGTCGAGTTTCCACGAAGACAGAGGTAAAACCAACACGCCCGTGATTGTGTTCAATGTAATGGGGCCAATCTTGAATTTATCACACGTGGCTGTTCAACAGCAGGTCACTCTCAATGGCCACTTTATAGGGAAACAAACTATCTTCATCCATTGCCGTATTTTGAAAATTTCATGTGCACAGCAGATCCTAGTTCATCAGAATTCATTTCACAGGAACTTCAAGATGAGGTGCTCACGTACAGATCTAGTTATAGTGGAGGAGTCAGTGAACATTTGGGGAGGAATGGCCACGCTATTTGTGGGTAAATTTATTGATTCCTACTGGACTTCCTCTGATAGTCTGCTCAGGATGCTATAATAAAATAATGCAGCCTAGGTGGCTTAAACTGCAGAAATTTATTTCTCACAATTCTGGACCCTGCAGATCAAGGGAACTGCTGCTTTGAGTTTCTAGTGAGGGAACTCTTCCAAACTGCAGCCACCTTCTTGTATGTCCTCACATGGCAAAGAGAGACAAAGAGAAATGGGGAAAGAGAATCTTTGGGGGACATAATAATCAGTCCTTAACACCTCTCTATTGCTTTAAAATTAAATCCCAGCAGCTCAGGAGGCTGAGGCAGGAGGAATACAGTTTCAAAGCCAGCCTCAGCAGCTAAGCAGGGTTTAAGCAAGTTAGCAAGACCCTGTCTCAAAATTTTTTAAAAAAAAATTTTTTTAAGGAATGGGGGATGTGTCTAAGTGGTTAAACACCCCTAGGTTCACTCCCCAGTACAAAAAAAAAACCAAATGGTTTCCACCTATCTTGATTTTTAGTCTTCCTCTGGGATAGTGAAAAATCCTGATTCTCCCTCACCAAGACTGACAGATCCGTAGTCGCTCCTTGGTTAAGTTCTTGTGGTCCTCCTGCTTCTAGGCCCCATCGCTGCATCAGCAGCTGCCAGTCCTATTCCACCTTCAGCTCTGAGAATTTCTCTGTGTCTGATGGAGAGGAGGGAAATACTAGCGACCACTCAAACAGTCCAGATGAGTTAGCTGATAAACTTGAAGACCGCCTGGCAGAGAAGCTGGACGACCTGCTGTCCCAGACACCTGAGATCCCCATTGAGATATCCTCGCACTCAGATGGGCTTTCAGACAAGGAGTGCGCGGTGCGCCGCGTGAAGACGCAGATGTCTCTGGGCAAGCTGTGTGTGGAGGAGCGAGGCTACGAGGTGGGCACCACTCCCTTCTCTCATCTCTCTTCCTTTCTTGGCTCCTTTGCGTTAGAAGGTGCACGTCCTTAGGGCCTTTACAAATTCCATTTAGTACATAAAATATGACAGCTGCCTCCACGAAGAAGGTAGAAGCACAAGATAACAGAGCTCCCAAAAATGAGGCCAGGTTCTCCCAAATGAATCACAAACATTGAACTGCTGGGGAACTCTTCATTTCAAGATTTAACTCAAACCTTACCTCCTCTCCATCCCATCTCACAACCTGGCTAAGGAACTGAGCCTTCTCTCATATAATACTATACTTTATACACAGTACTGCCTTTGTAGAGGCAGGATGCCATCTTAGTGTAAACCCTGGCATCATCTTCCCTAAAAGCAAATCCCAGCCTTTCCACTTGCTGTGTGACCGTGGGCAAGTCACATAATGTCTCTGAATATCAGTTTCCTTATCTGTAAAGTGGGGATGATAATATCTACCTACCTACTGCTACATCTGTGGAAGATGATCTATCCCATGGGGTGTTGTGAGATTTAGATGAACTAACAGGTGTGAAGCATTTAACAGCAGTGCTGGAACATAGGAAGTACCATGGGAGGGTGTTACAATTGGCATAGCCATCATCATCATTATCAACTTTATATGTCTCTTTTCTCCAAAAGCCCCAGAAGGACAGCCCCGTCTCCTTTTTCTTTGTAGCCTCTTACCCAGCACAGCACCTCTCACAGGGGAGGGATTCACTATGTGCTCACTTCGGGACTGCAGAAATGAACTGAGTTTTACCTGTCTCGTCTTTGCAGAACCCTCTGCAGTTTGAAGACTCAGACTGTGACTCTTCGGATGGGGAGTGTTCCGATGCCACAGTTAGGACCAATAAGCACTACAGCTCTGCTACCTGGTAATGAAGGAACACCCTCCTGAAGACCTCATGGTACGCTGGTGTTTCACATCCTCTGCACCCCTAGACTCTTCCCTCTCTCTTCCAGTTTTTTGTCTGGGGAGAGAGCCACCCCATCTTTACTACCCCTAAAAATGAGCTGCAATAACAGGAACATGAGACTTCGCAAATCTCTGGAAAAAATATCCAAATGAAATTAAGTCTCACTGAACATTTCAATCAAGAATGGCAGGGATCTATTTTATTGAATATTCTAGCTACTGTAACATTGATATTTATTTTTGTTGGACATTTTAACACTTTGTACTGTAAAGAGTGAACTATATATGATATAGAGAGACACAATAATTTCTTGCAAAAAAAAGGAAAGGAAAAGAAGAAAAGAAAGAAGAGGACTTTAAAAGCAACATCCTTGGGAATATTTGGGACCAGGAGGTATTATTGCTGCTTGAACAGGGGACCAGGTCTCTTGGCCATAAGTGACTGAAGAAAAGCCAGAGCAAGACATAGTGAGCATTTTAGAACACAAAGAACAACAGAGGAAACACAATTCCAGGTAACTTTTGAACAGAACACATTAAGTTCAACCAGCTTGTCCGGGTGGGTGATGGAAATGACCTAGGAAAAAATTGGTGACCAGAAATATTGAAGGCATATGCTTCCTCTAGGAGGAACATAAAACAAACAAAACTGTATATGGAAACTGGTTTCATTTTTTAAATTTTAATCAGCATTTGGTAGTGAGGCTTACAGATAGCATCACACCTTGTCCCTGGCAAATACTCCGCTTTGCAGTGCTGTCATTATCATTACCTTGGCAAATGTGTTACCTTGACCAATGTGTTGATCTTTCAGACTCAAGTGCCATTTTCCCATAGCTTTTTTCCTTTCTACCCATTGACCACTTCCTTTTGGAAAAAGGAAGGAGTTGCTGAGGAGAAAAGGATGAGAGAAAGAACATATTCAACAATGTTGGAAAAGCAAATGTGGAATTTGTAAAAGCATGTTCTCAGGATGGCTCAGTTCAGCATTGTGGAGAAGATGGAACCACCACTCTCTAGCACCAGGTGGTTTGTCTGCTAGAATCATATTGATTCAAATGGGAGAAGAGATTTTGAAGGCAGCTAGGATGTGTGTGTGTGTGTCTGTCCAATGTCCAATCCAAACTGTCCCCTTGTTTTTATTCATTACCCCTTTCTATTCTGGAAGTTTTAGTGACTGACTGTCATTGTTAGAACAAAAGCGAAATAAGCAACTTGCAAAAGGCAACCCCTTTCCTACCACAGTAGCATTTTTGTTAAATGCTACTTGTAGAATATATTTTTCTTTAAATTACTACAAGTTTGATTAATTGGATTTGGAAAATTGTGTAAAGAAAAACTAAGCTGAGCCGAGGGCTGGAAATATTTTATATTGTCAAAAACACAAGGTCCATCCTGTCTCCAGGGTTACGGGATCTGAAAAGCATCAAAAGGTACTACATGGTACCTTGGCTTTACGGAAAGTCTTATCTAGACGTTTATATACAAACAGATGTTGACCTCATTCCTGTCTGTCTCCAGGATAGCTTTCTGTCAACAGGCTTGCTACACTTACTCTAGACTCTCTGATACTGTGTCACGTTGGATGTCAGGAACCACTTGCACTTACTAACCCATTTCCAAGGCAGGTGGAAATGCTCCCCTCCTCTGGGTTTCACTGATTGCATCAGCCAAACGCAAAAGGCGGGAGGGAGCTTAGAGCAGTTCTTTTTGTTTGTTCGAGCCCTCCATTTGTTTACACTTTATGTTGAGACATTGATTTAAAATGTAGTGTCTATAATTTATAGCTCATCCATAAGATGAAAGAAAATGTTTAACTTATACAGAGAGCAGTATTGTTTGCATTAAATTATTCCATTTTGTATAAATTCTGTAGCTGGACTACATGAAAGATCTTAAGTTATGGCACTATTATCATTGTTATTTTATTTTATAATATTATCATTCTCATTTTCTGTCGATCAGAAGGTGCAGTTTACGATGTAGCACAATGATTGTGTTTATTGCTAACCATGCATTATTATGGATTTTATAATTTTAATGAAGGTATGAACATGGAACTGCCATTGAGAGCTCCCTGGTATTCATCTTAGTAGTAATTTTCTGTGTAGAACAATCATCTGAAGATGCACGTTCTGCCCTGAACTCCAATGGATACATTGTGATTTTGCCATGATCCTGGAAGCTCCTGATGGGCAGATGACTAAGAGAATGGACAAATTGTTCAAAAACTGTAAACTTTCTTTAAATAAAATCATGGGACTGCACTAGAAGCAAAAAGAATTATTTAATCCCCCTGAGAGGAAAAAACCTAGAGAGTTTCTGCATGGGATTCATGGATTAGTCCAAGAATTGACAACATGGCTTGTAATCTTCCGCCAGAGCCCACAAAACCAACCTTCTCTCCTAAATGGGAGCAGCAGGAAGACTAGTTGTGATGTCATCCCATAATGAAACTAAAGAAATTCAAAGAGGGCAAGTTAGAGGATCACAGGGCTTAGCAAATTACCTTGAAAGACCCTATTTTCCATTCTCTGGCTTCAGATTGCCCTGTACTATGAATCTTTGTGGTTCACTACTCCTTAGAATGGAGATGCAACAACTCTTGTCCTCTTTCTATTCAACACAAAATGCCAACACTTGTTTGTTCAGGTTTTTGCCCACTTTTCTTGGCAACAGAGAAACATGAGGGTCAACTTCTGTCTTATGACTTTCACCCATGGTCTTCCTAGAAAACCCACCCCTGATGCCTCGTAATTTTGAGCAGTTTTTGAATTCCCATCCTGGCTGTCATGGTAATGCCATCTGATCTTGAGCATGTTAGGGAAGTAGATAATGTCAAATTTTCAGGCATTCATTGGTCGAGATTTAAGTAAAGTTCACATTGAATACCTTTTGAGTAGAACTGACTAGAGGTTTTAGAAAAGAATGATGTCCTTAGTCAAGTTTAAAAGGGAAGGCTGGGGATGTAGCTCAGTAGTAGAGAGCTTGTCTGGCATATATGATGCCCTCAGTTCAATCCCTAGCACCTCAAAAAAAGAAAAGTTAAAAGGGAAATGCCTTCTGTACCCTAGCCTTGTCCTTCATTGCCTGACTTGTGATAACCAGTAAAATCCTAAATTGATGTGTATTTGTTTGCAAATAGTTCAATACTCATTGGAAGAGAGTTGAATCAAGAGCTCAGGGAATCTAAGAGCTTATTCTTTGGTCCTATCAGCCTCAGCAGTACTTCAGGGAACGTCATAGGAATATAACTTCAGGCTTCCTCACAGCTGAAAATGTAACCCCCTTGGGTTGAATAATTCATTGAGTTGTTTGGCCAACTTCAAAAAAGTTTCAATTTGTATTGCAGATGAGCATTTGGTTTTGATTTTCATTTTTTTCTAAATCGTGTCTTCAAATAAGTTTCTCTTAAAATTGATTAGCAGAGAGACTGAAAGCCGCCATCTACTTCGAAATGATAATGGAACTTACCACTACTCAAGTTTAGACCTATTTGCAAGATTGTAGGGAGCACCCACCCAGAAAGGTGAAGATGCTAGCTAGCTAGCCCTGTTGTAAGTTGATTTGGGATGGCATACTTGAAGTTCAAATACTTTAAAACTTTGGCATCAACAAATTCATTGTTCTAGGATTAAGGTCATTTTTACTAGGATTTGATAAGTACTGGACATCTATTTCAGGTCTCATTGTGCTAAATTATTCTTCTGTTCAACCCTAATAGATGTGGTGGTTTTGAATTTTCCAGTACTGACCTACCAGGTTTAGTGCTTTCCTCTGTTGTGGCACACAGGCATCCTCTCAGTGTGATCAACCCTTGTTGATCAAATGGTTTACTTTCCCCCTCCCCATGCTTTATGTCTGTTTTTTTTTTTTTTTCCTTAAAGCATTCCTACTTAAACTTCTTATAACTTAATTCTGGAGAACAGAATATTTGGAATCCAAAGCATTCCTACCCTGATGCACTTTATAGAATAGTATGTCTTGTTTTTCCATTAAACCAGAAACCAGACCACAACCATATACCATCTTCCACCTCCATCCTAAACACCCAAGACCAACATTACTTAAGGAGTACCACATTCTTTCCTACTGAGTCTAGATACAGCCTCACAACACAGCATTTGGAGCAACAATTACCACTTGTTTGGAATTGTTGTACAAATCTGTTTGCTATCCCAGCTTTAAGCTCATAACTACTTTCTGAAAATTGGTTTGAGCTGTTGAGTTTGCCATGATGGAAGAACAGGATCATATCAGTGTTTTCCTTCTGGATCTCACCTAAGGCTGGCAGGAACAGTACCAAGACAGGGGAAAGGCCTCTTATCTCTCTACTCACTGCCCTGTTGGACCACAGTTCCAATTGAATAACCACCATCATTGATGGATCAACTTCCAGATATCTCTTCATTCAGTCATTTAATTGTGTTGAATGAACATGTTCCTCCCTCACCTTCTATAAATAGGAAATTGATGTTTTAAATACTGGTTACTTGCTTCTTCCCAAGACGCTGTTAAGACTGATGTGACATTCTTGTCAAGACTATGTCTTGTACTGTCAGTATGAATCTAGTGCCTTTCAGGCAGCAAGGTTTTTCTTTGCTGATTTCATAGAACAAATGTCACACCACCAATGTTACCCAGCCTAGAGACTGGCCCAATAGAATTATTAGTCTGCTTATTTGCATGTTAAAACTGATACTGCAAATGCCTGTTTAAATTGGAATGGACATGGCTACTAAATGGAGGACACTCATGGAACCTGGAATATTTCTCAGGGACAGGTGGCAGAAGAGGGGAACTCTGAAATTGCAGCTCTGAGAAATAGGAAAAGGAATTGGATCGGGGCTTTGGTTAACTGTTATGTGGCTAATGCATGATAGCAGATTTCACACAAAGTCAAGCCTCAAGCAGATGGCAAGGCCACTATCAAGAAGCTTCCAGCAGAATCACAGGCCTGCCCAGAGCCACTTCACAGCACTCAGGGGATCACTGGCTTCTGGCCCCAGGCTGCTGTCCAGTGACCATGGTCCTCCAATGGTTGCAAGCCAGAGGGAACCCCAGCCAGAATGTGCAAGCTGTTAGGAAGATGTCCCATCTTGAGCATATCACCCCAGTGGCTCTCCTCCAGAGTGACCACTTCTATAACTCTGAAGTAGGAAGACCCTCTTTGATTCTTTATTATAATGTTTGGAGTTACTACTAATTTGGAGCAAATAAATCTTTTGTGGTAAGGTCTCAAAATGAACTCTGTCTTCTGTTTCCTCTGTGGTCACCTGCGCTGTCCATTCTCCTGCTCCCTGTATGGTTTTCTGATGCTGGCTCCCTCTTTGTATTAAACAGCAATGGAACAAGAACGACTATCAAAGCAAACAAATGCATGAAATTAAAAAGTATACTTCATCGTTTTCTGGTCCTGTCTTTTCCTAAAGGTACTGTTTGTTTCTGTGAGCTGCCTTAACAAATGTCTCTGCATTGTCAGAACTTCAGAGAAAAGAAGACTGTGAATAGGTTTTTCCTGCAGTCAAGAAAAACAGGTGATAGGGAAAGTTAGTTTCTGTGACCCTTGGGTTTCAGTCACAAGCACAAAATGATACAGCTCTCGTTATAGTCTCTTCTTGAGTTTTCTGTAAAAGCCTAGACAGGCACTCTGCTTTTTCCCTGTACTATTCTGCTGCCTTGCCTGCAGCTGCTCCTGTTACTAGTGACCCTACATAATAGGAGCAGAGAGAGGAAACTGGGAATCTGGAATCATTTTGGTCAGAGGCCTGCTGATAGTGGAAAGCTAAAACACCATTTTGAATTGTGTGATTTTCACTCAATCCTGATTCCCATTGGTAAGGGCAGTTGAAACCAACATGTATAAACAAAGATTTATGTCCATTTATTTATTACAGAACATTTATATCCATTTATTTGAGAAATCGCTTTACTAGTAAACTCATAATCACTTTACTTGTAAACTGATAAGGCACATTGTTGCAAAATCATGCAGGAAAGACAAATCTAAGGATCTAACAAGGGGCAAAGAGCAGACATTTGCAACAGTGTGAAAAACTTCCTGGTTCTTTTCTCCCTCTACTCCAATACACTAAAGCCACTGATTTCACAGTCCAGATGGCCTCCTTCTCACACCAACTCTTGTTATCAAGACTTCTTTGAAAAAGAAACATTTTTTAAAGGAAATCTTTGCCATGAAAGGATCATACCATGTCCAAAACACACCACGTGGGAATCATTCTTCCTTTGGAACTTAAGTATTCCAAAGACTTCATGTAGAACAAGAGGCTTAAAGTCTTGGCAAGATTCTTGGCCAACCCAAATAAAAATAACTCAATAGATGATGCCCAAGAGTAGCAGTTCTGATAAATCAGGATACAGGATTACGGAGCTGGTCAGTTCAGGTACCAAGGGCCATCTGTTCTTAGAGGCAATAACCCAGGTCCCTGTCAATCCAACCCAACAGCTGTAGGAAGCAATGACAGCTTTGCATAATTACAAGACAACACAATCAAGCAATAAGACAAACTTCTCTTTGAATTAAAAAATACAACTACTCCTCAGTTATTTTCAACAAAAGACAAAATGAAAAACATTCATAGGGTATAGTGGCCAATAACCCAGTACACTGAATCCATTCTCCTAGCAGGAGGAGGTAGAAGGGATTCCCACGCTGAAAAGACACGGAAAATGTACAGACGGTTGTTGCATTCAGGTGACTCAGTGGACCTGCCCTATCCAGATGGGTAAGGATTTCGCTACAACATATCCATAACATAGTTTTCTCCATTCGTATTTAATACTCTGTTTGTAGTGAGCTTAGCTCTCAGGACGTACAACCATGAGGAGGTTAAACATCACTGTGTCTGAACACAAGAGCATCATAGAAATCACCATGCATTTGAGCTACATGTAGAAGTCCTAGGTCCTAGGCAATTCATTAGCTTGTTTCCCTTGGCTTATGGAAGAGGTAGATCATCAGAAAAAACAAAACAAAACAAAACAAAAAAGTACAGAAGAAACATCTTCAAGAGACTAACAGGAGGTGGAGAGTCATGTCAGCAATGTGGGTTCACAAGTCAGCAATGATCCTAATAACCACCATGGGGACTTAACAGAACACCTGTCACACACAGCCTGTCAACCAGCAACTTCTTCCAAGGCAGCCCAGGCATGGGCAAGAGGCAACCCAACCCACTATATTGAGTTCCTTGTTATTCAATAAAACAGATATGGGATTTTTTAGGAGGCATTCCAATTCCACAGTCCTGCTAAATGGGGACCAGACAGAATCTGATACAATTCACCTTTTAGAGCATGGTGCCCCTTGTGACAAGATGCTGCACTCAGATTAACAGTGTCCAAACCACCTGCTGAGGGTAATTAAAAAACAATAAGGACCTTCAAAGGACCATACCCATTACACATATCAGAGTCCAAGGATGTGGCAAACAGAATTTCCAGATCACGTGTCTTTTTTACTATTTATATGATTAGTGTTGCTTGGCTCATTCAGTTGCAGGTGTTTCTGGCTAAATTTTTTAATGAGAGTTCCAGGAACTAAGGCCACCAGAGCAATAGCCAACAGCTTAAAGACGGTTTGCCAGGAGAATAGAGCATCCAGAGAAGTTAGGGTTGACAGGATGGAGCCTGTCTGCACACAGATGAAATTGTATGGGATTAAACCTGGAAAAAGAAAGGGAAAGAACCTGTTAATTAGGGTAAGAAGATAACATTTCAGCAATGACACCAAGAATTCAGAACAGTGACTAGCAGTCTGCCCAACTCCTGACCCTTAAACATAGTCTCTCCTCCTTCCTTCCCATTCTTTTCCTTCCTTTCCTCACTTCCCATATATATCTGCGTTGTTCAGCAAAAGAACTTTTGAAGGTCTACACAAATTATATATATATACATATATGTACATGTATATACATATATATATATATGACAGATAAAAATTTTAAAATTGGAAAGACAAATGAGTACAGACGTAAAATAAGGCAGTAAGTTAGTTTTTTTAAAAAATGCATGAGGTTCACACAATTGCTAAAGGTGGGCCCCAAATTTGGTTCTAAGCACCCAGTAGCCAAACAAAAGAGAAAAACATCATCATCATTATGAGATTTATGGTATGCATAAGATTAAAAATAAAAACAGGGCTGGGGATACAGCTCAGTGACAGAGCAGTTGCCTAGCATATGTGGGGACCCCTGGGTTCCATCCCCAGCAACATAAAAAATAAACACACAACAATTTCTTTTTCTTTTTCTTTTTAAGAGGGAGCGGGGGAAAGAGAGAGAGAGAGAACTGATTTTATTTAGTTATCCATCTGGCCTTTATTTCTCCGACACTTAGTTGTGTTTGTAGTGCTGGGGGTTGAACTAGATAACCAGATCCTCACACATGCCAGGCAAGTATTCCAACTGCTGAGCCACCACTCCAGCTTCCAGTTTCTTTTTTTTTTTTTTTTTTAAAGAGAGGGACAGTGAGAGAAAGAGAGAGAGCAAAAGAGAATCAATTTTATTTAGGTTTTTATGTGGCTTTCATTGCTCCGACACTTCACTGTACAAGGTGCTGGGGTTTGAACCCACATCCTCGTGCATGCCAGGCAAGCACTGTAACTGCTGAGCCACTGCTCCAGCCCCCCCTTCCAAGTTTCTTAGAACAGGTACTACTTTTCATATTCTACATTCATCAAAGCCACTGAATCCCAAAAGTCTGGCTGGTGGCTGGACAGGCTGTTCACATAAAGATCTCGTGGTCAAGTTAAAAACACATGCACAGGGATGAGGATGTGGCTCGGTGGTAGAGCACTTGCCCAGCATACAAGGCCCTGCATTTGATCCCCACCACTACCACCAAAAAAAAAAAAAAAAAATCCTCAGGCTTTACCCCAGAGATTCTGGCTTCTTGGTCCTGGGGTAGAACCCAGGAACCTACATTTTCAAAGTCTCTCCCATGCCCACCCCTAAGCTGATTGGTTTGGGATCCCTGATAGTCCTTTGCTCCTCAACAGCAGAGAAAGTACAAGGAAGATGCAAGGCCGCAGAGTTGGTCAGGCAGGAACCCTGTCTCCAGAGTCCTTCTAAAGCCTCATGCCACGCAGGTAATTCCAGGCTATTAACTGCTATTATCTGAGGTGCTAAGGCTCTCTGTCTGAAAGCTGATATGACTAGAATTGACTGTGGTCAATCTTGCTTCGATTTAGGATCTCATTTTCTCTCAGGCTTTACCTATTAATAGCAGCTGCTCCACTACAGATTTGTTGTATTTGACCTGAAAGCCCTGAATGTCATACCCTCCCTGCTCTAAGAAAGATATAAGAGAAGCAATACTTGCTTTAGGCTTAAATAGGGTGGTTTACTTCAAGCATGGATAAAGTAACAGTCCCTAATCTTACATGTTCGCACTTGACCATTCTGATAAAGGTGGTTCAAGGCCCACAGTGTGAAAACACTGCTCTCGTCCTGGCCCCTTATCTGGCAGCCTGTTGAGGGTGAGTAGCTTACTGGAGATTACACAATTGGCAGGACAAGGAGGGACATCAGAAATGCCCTAATTCAGCACACTGCACCCATCTTCTTGGCACATGCCCAACTCAGAGAAGTTCCCCAACACAACACTTTGAAGACTCCAACTTAATCCTCCAGTATCTTACCTATAAGAACTGAGAAGAAGAACTGCACAATGGGAATGTTCAGAATTGGGGCTGAGAGGTTCAAGAACCAGTTTGGTGTCATAGGGAAAAGTCTCAAAAAGAGTAAGAAGAAGAACAAGCTGTTTCTGTTCTCCTCCACCTGTAGCAAAGAAGACAAGGTATTAGGAAATAGAAAGGGTGACCAGGCACTGTTCTAGTCTTCCCATAACCCTCTAGGTTAGAGTGTTTTTCCCATTTTAAAACCAGGGGCTCCTGAGAATTAGAGAACCTGCAACTTGCCCAAAGCCACAGAGCTGAGATTGGATCCCAGGTCTGTTCTCCTGAAGACATCAGAATCTCTAGGTCCTCCTGAAGCAGGGGGAAGGAGCAGCATGGGAACTCCCTGCTCCTCTCTCTCCTCAAGTCAGGAGGTGACTCTCAGGGGCCCAGCACTCAGAGGTGTCCCCCCCTTACCTTCCTTTGCAGCAGGGCCACTTTATCAGGAAAGTAGGAGACCACCAGCTGTTTGCCAAAAATACTGGAGAGCAGGTAGCAGCATGTGGCGCCTACTGAGGTCAGCACACAGCATAGCACAAGCCCCAGCCACGGGCCAAACAAAGCACCAGCTAATACGTTCTGCAAAGAAAGCAAACCCTCAGCCACAAAAACATCTGGCAGCTACCTGTCACCTTACCATGGAGCCTGAAAGTCATGGGTGCCCTCCTTCTTCAGTGTTTTTCCTGGTAAAAACCCAGCTCGCATGTTCAAGAGGTGAATGAAAAGTGATGAAGGGATGGGGTGTAGCTCAGTGGTAGAACACTTGCCTAGCATGCACTAGGCACCACCACCAAAAAAAAAGAGTGAGAAAAATGATGAAAAGGCTAAGAACTACACACCACCCTCAGTCTCTTCACCATTAAAGCAAGGATAAGGAGTAAAGCCTCAGAGGACAGGAGCAAATTAAAGGACTAACATGCATATACAGCACCTAGTCTACTGCACAGACCATCAATCGCTGCGGCTGTAAGAAGTTATAATGATGAAACTCACAAGATATTTTTACAGTTTCAAAGGATGAACACAAATCATGAGTGTTTCTTTGATAAGAACACACAGCTATATAAGATGTTTTGATTCTTTGGGTTTTACTGGGATTACATCTATGCAGTATGCCAGCACTAGGGTTCCATGTTGACCAAAACTTTCACTGACATTTCAAAAAGCCTACTTCCACAAAAACAGAAAAATGAACCAATACTTCCTAAATGCAGTCTGGCTGGTAAACATCATCTTGCTAAAGCATGATATCCAAGAAAAAAAAAATCAGAAGGGGTCCTTAGCAATGAGAAGAAGAGCACCTGTTGAGCACCTACTGTGTGAAGTGCTTGACTATGTGTTCTGTGTAGTCCTCACTACCCCCGTCATATACTAGCCTTACCACATTCTACAACTGAGAGATTAAGCCTGTGGCCAAGATCACATCACAGAACAAGGATGCACCCCCTAGGTCTGGGTATGGAGCCCTCACTGAACAGCAGCTGGTTCTCTGCTCTAACGAGAGCTCAGTTCAACAGGCAAGACAATACAGAGGCAGCCCCAAGGAGTCAGTCCCTGACCTCAAGCACTACACACCTCCCTGCCTCTCACTGAAGTGTTTGCTCTTCTTCCAGTTTCAAAAACAAATTACTTAAGTAGATCTAGATCTTGATTGAGCCTAGAATAAAGGCACTGGGTGAAGACAGGGAAGCAGAACAAAAAGCTTTCAGGGTTCCCTATTTTTCATTCAATTATTCAATAAGTACTGAGGGCTACTGTGTGCCAGCCTCTCTATACCCACTGTTTCATCCACCAATAACTGTAGCAGGTTCCAGAGGAGTAGCAGCATTTTACAGATAAGGAAAATAGGGCTGGAAGGAAGGCAGGACACTGACCAGGAAGCTGGAGCCAGGGATGGCAAAGCCCTGTTTGTAGAGATAGGCGCTGCAGAAGAGCAGGAACACATAGGCCTGGTGCTCCTTCCTGTACTCTCGAAGGACCTCGGAGAGCTCCCGCAGCTCCGCTAAGTCTGAAGGGAACCAGAGTGACCTGGGGATTTGGAAAAGCAAATGAACATGAGTCCAGATCACCCTACTGCCTAAGAAAAGTGTTTGCTGTGTCTTCATTCCAAAGCAGGTTTATAGCTGGGCATCGTGGTGCATGCTTGTAATCCCTGCTGGATTACAGGGGGCTGAGGCTGGGGGATCTCCAATTTAAACCAAGCATGGGCAACATAGCAAGACCCTTCCTCAAAAAAAAAAAAAAAGTTTATAAATATCATCTGGTTTGATGGGGACACATATAAAACATGAGCCCAAGATGATGAGTGACCTGAAAGAAATCAGCAGAGACAGAAGAGCCTTGGTTAAGAAGCAAGAGACCTGGATTGGCATGCCCACCCTGCCTGCCCATAGGCCTCAGTTTCCTTATCAGAAAATGAGACAGTGGGGGATGGACTAGTAGCTCAGTGGTTGCTGCACTTGCCCAGCATGCATGGGTACACAAGTTCAAGCCCCAGCACAACATACACAGTGAAGTCTCGGAGCAACAAAAGCCACATGAAGAAATAAATAAAAATTGTTTCTCCTTCTCTCTCTCTCTCTCTCGCTGTCCCTCTTTCTTTAAAAAAAAAAAATGAGACATTGATGTTGGATAATCACTAAACTCTCCAGAGCTCACAGACTTTATCATGGATAAATTAATTTTTAGTGCTGGGGATTAAATCCAGAACTCCCTGCATACGAAACTGATACTCTACAACTGACCTATACCCAAAGCCCCTTTAATAATCTTAGGAGGCAAATGGATTCATTTACAGGCAGGCACTAAACTAATCCTAAATCGCCTTCCTTTCAAGGACATCCCTTCTCCAGCATGACAAAAATAATTCAGACTTCACACTGCTCCTGAGGTAAAAGATTCTATAGAGAAGTGTATCTATCTCACACCATAAGCATAACTTTCCTGATGTCAGGCTTGAAACCAACCCTCTCAAAAGAGATGACTTTTTCACCTTACATAAGACCAGTGCACCCTGGATTCTGTCCAAGGGTCGTAATATAAAGGCTATCTTGCCTCTGCCATCTGACCAATCCTTGAGTCCATCAATGATCAATTATGAGTAACCCCTCCCAGCTCTCCTGAGAATGCTCACACCCACAACAGCAGCCTTCTCACGAGAACAAAAAAAAAAATACAGAAAACAGTTGTCTTAATATTAAAATATCAGTAAAATTTTTAATATGTGCAGTGCCAGGCACATTTCCATGCACTTTACAATTAGCCCTTAGCATCTGCGAGTGGTGGCACAGGCCTATGCCAGCTACTTAGGAGGTTGGGACAGGGGGATGGCAAGCTAGAGGTCAGTCTGGGCAATTTAGCAAAGTCTTGACTCAAAAGCAAAATATTAAAAAGGGCTAGGGTTGTTACAGCTCAGTAGCAGGGTACTTTCCCAGCATCCCCAGTACCAAAACTAATAAATAAATAAGTAGTAATGGTGAAAAGCGGCCGGGCAGGTGTTGCTCTGCCTCCTGCCTGGCCTTGCTGCCAGGAGAACAAAGGCAGATCCGACATTATTTCGGGAATAATTTAAAGTTGTCCACGCAACGTTATCTCCCGAAGACTCAAGGGGCTGATCTGACCCAAGTGGAGTAGGGGTAGCAGCCGGGACCAGAAGGGGATAAGGAGGAGTTGGGGATCCACACGGGCGGCGGCTGGCTGGAGAAGGGGCTCCGAGCTGGACTAGGAAGGCGGAAACGCACAGAGCAGAGGCGCGCCGGACGCTGCGCCCGGGAGAGGACCCGGGTCTCCCTGCTCCGACACCACCGCAACGGCGCTCCGCGACAGCGCAGCCGCGCACACACGTCCCAGACCCGTTCGGCTCACCCAGCCCGCCCGAGGCCGCGGAATAACGCCTCGCTCTCCAGCCGGGAACTGACCCTCGACTGGGATCCCCAACGCGCCCATCCTCGGACCTGGCTCGCTCCCTCTGACCGGAATCCCGATCCCCCAGCGCCGCCACGCACCTGCCTTCAGGCTCCTCGGCGGAGCCTAGTCTCGGCCCACGGGGCAGCTGCGTCGACAGCAAGTACAGGGCGAAGGTGCAGCCGGCAAAAACCAGGAGCAGACCGAGCAGCGGACGCATCTCGGCGCCGCACCCGGGCCCGCCGGGCCACAGAAGCTCTTGCTGTAGTGGTTGCCGCGCGGAAAGCTCGCCGCGCGCGGACGGAGGCAGCGGAGCGCGTTCGCGGACGGACCGGGGCGGGGTCCGCGCCAAGCCCCGCCCCCGCAGGCCCCGCCCCCGCCAGGAAAACCTGTGGCCGCATGTCTGACCGTGTCCTCTCTGAGTGTTGTTAAACGTTTTTGTTGTTTGGTTTTGTTTTGTTTTGTCGTAATGGACCCAGGGGCTCTTTACCACTGACCTAGATCCCCAGTCCTTTTTATATTTTATTTTGAGACAAGGTCTCACTGAGTTGTAGAGGACCTGGTTAATTTGCTGAGGTTGGCCTTGAATCTTTGATTCTCCGGTCTCAGCCCCCAGAGTCGCAGGGATTATGGGTGTGCACCACCACGACTGGGTCTTCTACGTTTACCAATACCTATTTCTCCACCTTTTCCGCAGGCTTTTAACACCCATGATGCGAATATAGAACCAGAGCTCCAGTCAAGTGCAATGGACAATAATGGTGACCAGAAATAAAAGGCAGGGCTTGGGGGTTTAGCTCAGTGGCAGAGCGCTTGCCTAGCGCGCGCAAGGCCCCGAGTTGGGTCCTAAGTCCTGGACAAAAAAGAAAGAAAGAAAAGGCAAACCACAGTGTTGACTTTTATTCAGCGCCTACTATATTCCTACTATCCCTAATCCTCACAACCTTCCTGCAAAGCAATTATTTTTGTTTTTATTTAACAAATGAAAAATCTGAGTCTGGGAGGTGGGGATGTAGTTCAGCGGTACAGCAATTGTCTCACATGTTCAACGCCCTGGGTTGGATCCCCAGCTAAAATATAAAATAAAATCTGAATCTCACAAAGATTAAATGACATCCCTCCAAAGAAAACCAGGGTAAGAATCCACTTCAACCTGGCTCCACAGCTAGTGATCCTTACACTGCATGGGTTCTGAAGGAGGTGGTTGTTGAGTTTGTCCTGAAGGATGAGCAAGAATTCTACAAGCAGGAAAAGGAAGGACAGAATGATCTTGCTAGAATCCAACTTCAGTGAAGCCTAAAGTGTATGAGAAATTTGGGACCCTGGGAGGCAGGCGAGGCATTTGGGGTTTTTAGTATTACAAGTGGTAAAACACCAACGAGGGTATTTAATAAGAATGATTCTCAGCAGTTATGGCGCTTGCCTGGCCTGTATGAGGATGCAGATTCGAACCCCAGCACCAAGTACACACAATTCTCTCTCTCTCTCTCTCTCTTTCTGTCCCTCTGTCTTCAAAGAAAAAAAAAAAAGATTCAGGTGTGGTTTTAGATTCGTGTCAGCAGGTAAGTAGAAATCAGGCAGAGTTAACAGTTGCATCTGTGCTGATGAGAAAGGACATGGCCTGTTCTGGAACCGCAACAGTAGGAACAGAGGAAGGAAGACGGACAGGTGTGGGGGTGGGAGGTTGTGGAAGAAAGTTGAATTGATGGGATATGTGGCTGATTAAATGGAGGAAGGAACAGAGATGACTCCAAAGGGTCAAAAGTGTGAGCAACAGATATAAGAGTCCTTGCTAACTTGGACAGGCCTGAAACCCTAGCTACACAGGAGACTGAGGCAGAATGATCACAAGTTTGAGGTCAGCCTGTCTCAAAATAACATAAAAAGGGATGGGGCTGTAGTTCAGTGGTAGAGTGCTTGCCTAGCATGCACAAAGCCCTGGATTCCATCCCCCGTACAGAGGCGGTGGGGTGGAGAGGGGTAGAATCCTTGTCACATCTTTCAAAGCATTTACGGGATCAAGTAGGGAACACTTGTCAGAATTCATGTGTACAAGATCCAAGCAATTGCACCTTCAAGAATTTAACTTACAGACCTTCCAACAGGTAGGAAAAGATGTGCACTCACAGGTGCTTTCGCAGATGTTTATGGTACCAGGAATTGATCCTGGAGCACTCTACCACAGGGCTACATCTCCAACCCTTTTTGATTTTTGTTTTGAAGCAGGGCTGGCCTCAAACTTGTAGTCCTCCTACCTCAGCCTCCTGAGTCACGGGAATGACAGGTATGTGCCGCCTTGCCCAGCACAGCTTTGTTTTAATATTAAGAGATTGGGAACAACATAAATGTTCATCAGTTGAGGACTGGCTAAGGTTAATTATAGTCTATTCACAAATGGATTACCAAGTAGCCTCCTGAAAGAGGGAGGCAGGGCTGGAGCTATGGCTCAGTGATTATGGTGCTTGTCTGGTATGCATAAGGACTCAGGTTCAAACCCAGCACCATATACACATCGAAGTGTTGGAGCAACGAAGCCACATGAAAAACTAAAATTTATTCTCTCTTTCTCTCTCACTGTCCCTCTCTCTTTTTTTTTTAAGTGTATTATGGGGCTGGAGCAGTGGCTCAGTGGCAGAGCACTTGCCTGGCATGCACGAGAACCCAGTTTCAAACCCCAGCACCACATGCACAACCAAGTGTCAGAGAAAGAAAGACCAGATGAAAAAATAAAATTGATTTTTCTCTTTTTTTTCTCTCTTACTCTCTTCTCTCTCTTTAAAAAAATTCTAATGAAAAAGAGTGCATTATGACTCATTTTTAAGAAGAAAAAAGAGTATATTTTATCTTTTGAAGATACTGAAGGGGCTGGAGCAGTGTCAGAGGTTGGAGCACTTGCCTGGCATGGGCAAGGACCTGTGTCAAACACCAGCACCACATATGCAACTGAGCCAGAGAAACAAAAACCAGATGAATAAACAAAAATTAATTCCCTCTCTCTCTCTCATTCTCTCCCTCTCTCTTTAAAGAAAATACTGAAGTATTTACAAATGAAATCATTCAACATCAGATATCAAAATAATGAGATGAGGGTTTAATGGGTAAGAGATAGAACAATAGTTGAGGCTGGAGTGGTGGCTCAGTGGTTGGAATGCTTGCCCGGCATGCATGAGGACTCTGGTTCAAACCCCAGCACCACGTACATAAGTGTTGGAGAAACAAAGGCCAGATGAAAAAATAAATACAAGTGTTTCTCTCTCACACTCTCCCTCTTTCTCTTAAAAATAAAATAAAAGATTATCCATGAGTTAATTTTTGTCACAACTGGGTAATGGACACATGAAAGTGGATGCCATACTAGTTTCTCTGTTGCTATATGTGTTTCAAGTTGTCCCTTTAAGAAAATGTGGGAAAGGGCCCCTGCACTCCATTCCAGCTGAACATGCACAGCTTAGTTCATGCCTCTGACAACATTCTTCTCTCTATCTGGAAATTTCTTCCTGGAAAATTCATTCTCTTTTGTCAGTACTCAAGACAGTTGTCACCTACCTTAAGAAGCCTTTCCCAGGGGCTGGAGCAGTGACTCAGTGGTTTCGGCACTTGCCGAGGACCCAGGTTCAAACCCCAGCACCACGTACACAACTAA
Organism: Aplodontia rufa; assembly: GCA_004027875.1. Taxonomy (NCBI): domain Eukaryota; kingdom Metazoa; phylum Chordata; class Mammalia; order Rodentia; family Aplodontiidae; genus Aplodontia; species Aplodontia rufa. Next base: position 36,096 of record PVKS010006539.1, on the reverse strand, counting down.
GTGTTGGAGCAACAAAAGCCATGTGAAAAACTAAACCAAGTTAAATCTCTCTTTCTCTCCCTCTCTCTCTCTCTAAATAAAGTTGTTTCTCTCTTTAAAAAAAAAAAAAAGAAGGAGACTTTCCCAGTTCCCACAATCATAGAAATTGTTCCTTCTCTGAGAAATGCCTGTGCTCCTGTTGCAAACACATGGTACCCACTCTCCAGAGTCTTTCTCCATCTCCCCAGCACGCAGTGAAGATCGTCATAAATGAGACATTGTCTCACATATCTTTGTCTGCCCAAACCTTTATCTCTGTGCTTATCTTAAAATTGGCAATTATAAATTTTAAATTAGTTTTTCAGGCCCAGTGAAGAAAATAATTAGTTGTTTGGCATGATACATGCTGACTTTAAGAAGCCGAAGGAATGTAGGAGAAAAAGTGGATGAGGAACTAGCATTATGAGCCCGTGCTGGGAGAGTTCGAAGGCAAAGAATCAAGTAGGCACAAGACGACTTTCCTGCTCTCAAGGACCTTACTTTCCCTTGGCTGGGGAAGCACATGAAGAGAAAAGTAGTTATAAGCATGATAAGTATCATGGTGGAAATTGATCTGACAAAATGTATTCCATTCCAGAAAAACAAGCATCATTATCCCACTTATCGACAAGTGGATGAGCGGGTGTTCAGAGTCTACAGTGGGGAGTGATGAACACGAGCCAAGACCTTGTCATTTGCCTCCTTAGCCCATGCTCTTTTCCTGCCCTGCACTGCCACTCAACAGGCAGGAGAAAACCTGGAGCTCAGACTGAAAATTCAGATTTGGAGGTTATGACCAGGCACGGTGGTGCACACCTATGATCCCAGTGACTCAGGAGGCCGAGGCAAGAGGATCATGAGTTCAAATCCAGCCTCAGCAACTTAGCAAGTCCTTAAGCAACTTAGTGAAACCCTGTCTCAAAATAAAATATAAACAGGGGACTTGGGATGTGGCTCAGTGTTAAGCCCCAGTGGGTTCAATCCCTGGTGCCAAAAAAAAAAGAAAAAGAAAAGATTTGGAGGTTATGTTAGCTTTATATTATTACTATAACAAAATAACTGATATAATTAACTTAAAAAGAGGAAAGGCTTATTTTGGCTCACATTTTTAGAGGTTTCAGTACATTGTTGGCTGGTCCTGTTACTTTTAGGCCATTGGCTAGGCAGCCCATAAGCTGGAGCTCACCGCATAGCAAAACCATTCATCTTGTGTCTAGGAGGTGAAAGAGAGAGGAAAAGGAAGGTGCTGAGGTCCCACTATCCTCTTCAGGGGTGCATCCCCAAGACCTGAAGACCTCCCAATAAGCCCAGCCTCTGAAAGTTTCCACCACCAACTCTCAGGATTGCCAAGCCAAGCCAACAGTTTGACACATGGGCCTTTGGGGACCACTTAACCAAACCATAGCAGACGTCATCTGTCTCAAGGGGAGCAGGGAAGGTCTCCTAGGGACTCCAAGAGAAGAAAAGTGACTGCAGATGACATTCATTGAATTTCTAGTACCCACCAGAGCAGCATTTTATATGCATGAATTTACTTACTAACAACCCTCATAAAGCAGGGACTCTTAGCTACTCCTCTTCATGGTCCAGGAAACTGCAGCTTAGGAGGAAGTAAGCAAGCAAGAGAAGCTGTGGAGGTCACGCACCTCGTGAATGCCAAAGATGAGAGCTGTTGAAAAAGGAACCATGGGGGCTGGAGTGGTGGCTCAGTGGTTTCGGCGCTTGCCTGGCAGGCACGAGGACCCGGGTTCAAACCCCAGCACCATGTACACAACTGAGTGTTGGAGCAACTAAGGCCATGTGAAAAACTAAATAAAGTTGTTTCTCTCTTTCTCTGTCTCTCTCACTGTCCCTCTCTCTTTAAAAAAAAAAAAAAGAAAAAGAAAAAGAAAAAGGAACCATGGCCAGTATCAAAGTCCATGGAGGGGCTGGAGCGGTAGGCTCGGCGGTTACGGGCCTTGCCTAGCATAAGGAGGACGTGGGTTCAAACCCCAGCACCACATACACAAGGAAGTGTCAGAGCAATGAAAGCCACATGAAAAACTAAATAAAACTGATTCCTTCTCTCTCTCTCTCTCTCTCCCTCTCCCTCCCTCTCTCTTTAAAAAAAAAAAAAAAGTCCATGGAGAAATTCAGACAGGAACCTGAAGGTCACAGGACTTGGGCAACACAGGTGGGAAAGACCTTCCGTTAACCTGCTTTTCTATAGGCTCACTACCCAAGCATCTCCTTGCTACCCACCCTGCTCCCCTGGAGCCCTGTCAACCTGTCCCCTGGTCAACCTGTCTGCGTGGTGAAGAAGCCCCGGATTGGGCTTCTACTCCCCAACCGCTTCTACTCTAATCTCGGCGTCCTCAACACTACTGGCCCCCAACCCAGCACCTGTAGCCGCCTCCCCTGAGCCAGATGTCCACATCACACGCCCATCCAGCCTAACAAAAGACAACTGCGACCCCTCGCTGGAGCACATGCTGGACTGGGAAACAGGAGGAAAGTGGGAGGGAGGAAAACATAAGAGGTTCCAGGAAGAGTGCATCAGCCAGGCATATCCTGGCTCTTGGTCAGCAGCACTCAACCTTCCCCGGCTTAACTGGACCTGCCCAGAGCAATGGAAAGGAGCAGCTCTGAAGACCACACGACTTTGCTTTCCACCCAACCCCAACAAAACCAACTGGAACAGGATGGACATCTTCCCCAACAGGAGGGTCCCAGGGCAGGTTCCACTTCTTGGACTTTGGAATAGGATCGCCTAGACAGTGTGTGGTTGTTTCGGTGAGCTTTCCAAAAGACCTGACAACAACAATGTTGAGGAGGAAAAGTTTATTTTGGTTCCGGGTTTCAGCGGTCTCGGTCCACAGGAGGTCAACCCCATAGCTCTAGACCTGATGTGACACAGAACATCACGAGAAAGCAGCTCAGGATGTGACAACAGGAAGCAGAGGCAGAGCTCCACTCACCAGGAACAAAATATGAACCCCAAAAGCATTCCCACAGCGACCCGCCTCCTTCAGCCACTCCCCACCTGCCAACGGTGATCCCCAGTTAATCCGTATCAGTGGATTAATGCACTGATTAGGTTGAAGCTCTCATAACCCAATCATTTCACCTTTAAACTTCCTTGCATTGTCTTATCTAAACTATAACAGTGGCCAGTGACTGAATGAAGCCACCCTGTCAAAGGAACTGAGCTCAGGCGCTGGAGCAGTGGCCCAGCAGTTACAGCACTTGCCTGGCTGTATGCGAGTATGCGAGTTCAAACCCTAGCACCACATACGCAATGATGTCTCAGACCAACGAAAGTCACATGAAAAACTAAAAATAAATGCGATTCTCTTTCTCTATCTCACTATCCCTCTCTCTTTAAAAAAAAAAAAAAACAGCTGAGCTCAGTCAGAGAACTCGTAGGAGAACATCAGGGTTAACATAGACCCACAAATTCTTGCTGCTGAAGGCTATAGGGCACCCCCCATCCCTCCCTTTCCTGAGGCCTGATAGTCAGCTCTTCCACCATTATGATGAAATATCTGAAGCAATTAATTTATAAAGAGAAAAGGGTTATTTTTGGTTAATGGTTCTGGAGAACATCAGATGGTCCCATTGCTTTAGGCCCCTGGCGAGGGTGGCACATCATGGCTGCAGAATGTGGCAAAGCAAAACCACCTACACCATGAGCCAGGAAACAGGGAGGAAGAGGAAGACTCTGCGATTCCACAGTCCCCCTCAAGGGTGCACCCTCTATGAACTCAGGACCTCCCTATAAGTCTTGCCTCCAAAAGGTTCCACCACCTCCCAACGGCACCACCCTGGGGACCAATCCTATAATGACTTTGGAGGACATTTAACATCCAAACCACAGATTTGAATTCCATGAGTGCTCCCTCGCACTCTCTATAAATCATCTATAAGGAAGTTTGGGCTCTATGAGTGGATTCCTGCTCCTGGCACCCATAGCCTCCTTAGCTAAGATGGAGCTCTGCAGGAATGAGGGCAGTCTGAAGTTTGGGTTTCTGGAACTCACACAGTGAAGTATACTGATGTATAATCAGAGTGGAGGTGGTCTCTCCGGTTCCTAAGCATGGAATCCATCCATTCTGCTCAATAGATGTTTATGGAACCCCTTCTTAGTGCCAGGCATTGGCAGGTGCTGGGGAGGCAAAGACAAGCAGCAATGGCTCTTGTGGCACTCACAATATCAGAGGAGTCACAGGCACAGAAATGTTAAATGTGGCGTTGCAAAAGCAGCGTGGAAAGCGAGCATCAAGTCAGTGGCACAGGGGGTGGTGGAGGGGAGAATCTAGGACAAGCAACGGGAAGAGTATGGGCCACAGCTTGGAGTCATCCAGTTACACTGCAGGGTCCTGGAGGGTATCTAGCAGTGGTGGTGAAATGGGGGAATGGGGACCTCTCAGACAGGACAGGTGAGCTTGTTGAGGAAAGGTGGTGGGACCACCTGGAAGAAGCAATGAGAAGTGAAAAAAGAGCCAACTCCTGTTTTTTTCCAGGGAGCCTGGGAAATGGGAAATTGGCCTCCAAAGACAATGGACAAAGATAATAGTAGCAAAAGTGTCTGGGAGAACGGTCTAAGGCTGAGAAGTTCAGGCGCCCCCAAGGCAATGGGCCATGGTTAGAGGGAGAGGCAGTCTTCACTCAATCAGGCATGGTTCCAGAGCAAACCACAGGACTTGGAAGATAACAGAGAGGGTTCATTTAATAGAAATTTCTTGAAAGCAGACTATATTACAGGTACATGGTCCCATCTTGCAGAGCAGACTAGTGAAGGTGGATATTAATAAATAATTGCATGAATAAATGTTTTAAGAAGTGCATGAAGGAGGAGGTATAGTGAATTCTAAACAGAAATGGGATCTGAGAAGACTCCATAGAGTAGGGGCAATTGAGCCAAGATCCAAATGTCAGGTAGGAGAGAACTGATGGGGAAAGAAGGAAAGGGGTAGACTGTAATTTAATTGTGTCATGGATTTGGGATTCAGAAAAATATATTGACAAAGAGAAGGGAGGAGAGGCACAGACAAGAGAGAATCAAAAGTTCCAGGGGTGTCAGGAGCAAGATTTTGAGAAGACAGTACCCACTCCTACTGCCTTCACCACTTCTCATCCCCATTTTCTGAAACTCACTAAAATTCATCCCCATGCCAATGAACAAACTTCCTTCCTTCCTTCATTCATCTCTCCATCCCACAGACACCCAGGACCCACAGTGAGCCAGGTACTGTGCCTGGACCCGTGGCCCAAAGAGTTTATAAATTGATAGAAATTCTATTCCTGCCATTTCTGACAATTGTTTTGACCCCTTGCTTGGAAATAAGGAAAATACAACAAAAAAGTAACTGTGCTAATCAAAATACAGGGTCAATAAAACTCAAAAAAGAAATCAAAGCCCGGGCACACTGATCTCTCTGTCCACAGTTGCTGAGGAACTGTGTGAGGGAGGCGGAAGGCCCAGGGGTCCCAGTGCCACTGAGCCTTTTTCCATTCAGAGTTCAATCACTCTCTTATGTAAAATAAGTCCTGTTCGATACAAATGAAAATCTGTAAGAATGAGCCACACATAAACATATCATTTATGAAATAGTCCATTTCTTTACAATAAGAGCTGTTTTCACAGAAAACAGAAGAAGATTGTGGGACAGTTATGCCGCCCTTATGCTTGGAATCTGGCCCCTGGGATTGTCCTCCTTTCATTCTAGCCTCTCCAGCCTTGGCCCTCTGGCATTTGTTGACTTGGCTGCTACTGTCATTCCTCATTCAGAGCTCATACCTACCTCCAGGGAAGTCTAAGAATTCCTCAAACTGGAGGCTCCAGATGCTCTGAGAACAAATTGGCTGATGCTTTGAAATCCCATGTTAGCCAAACAAATTACAGCATCGTTCAGTATTTTTTTGCACTGTGCATTTAAAAAATTTCCTTCAATAATCATAGATTAGGGGCTGGAGTGGTGGCTTTGTGGTTACAGCACTTGCCTGGCATGTGGGAGGACCCAGGTTTGAACCCCAGCACCACGTACACAACAAAGTATCAGAGCAACAAAAGCCACGTGAAAAACTAAATAACATTGATTCTCTTTCTCTCACTGTCCCTCTGTCTTAAAAAAATAATCATAGATTACATTGATAATAAGGAAAATATAAACATTTCTTAAAGATTACTCAAAATAATGATCATGCAATTTCAGCTACCCCAGAGGCTGAGGCAGAAGGACCACAAGTTCAAGGCCAGTCTAGGCAAGACCCTGTCTCAAAACCAAAATATAAAAATAAAAAGGGTTGGGGATGTAGGTCAGTGGTAGAACATCCCTGGGTTCAATCCCCAGTACTGAAAAAAAAAGAAAGAAAGAGGGTTTCCTGGGTTGGGGTGTAGTTCAGGAGTGGAGCAGCTGGATGAATCTCCAGCACTGCCACAACAAACAAAAAGTAGGGCTCCCTGTGGGATGATCCTTCTCCACCTTGGGTGAAAGACAAGTCCTCCCTCCCCTAACTCTTGCCATGTCCCGCTGCCATGAGGCTGCTTCCTTTCTCCCCCTTGTCCCAGCACTGCCCTCACACTGCCAGCCCATCCCTACCTCCTCTGTGAACCAGCATCACTTCAGAGACGCAGGAAGCCAGAGGTGTGTGGCTTTCTTGCTGCCCCAGAGAGAAGCTGGTGTTGATGAGGGGCTGCCCTATCAAAGCATATGAGCTAAGCCATATTAAAATAAATAAAAGCAAATTCACATTCTTCACACCTCTCACAGATGTGGTACCCGTGGGATTTCAAAAAAAAACCCTTCATAGACTCATCTTCCAAGCCCACACAGCAGCCCTGTGAGGTAGGTCAGTTCTGTTCCCTTCTGAGAGGCAGCGACTGTGCAGAATCTGGCACGGGGAATGTGGAGTCCACAGTGAGGTCTCCAGCCCCCTCCTAGCCTGAGCAGCAGAAGCGCTGGTGCAATGGGCAGCAGAATCGACAGATCGGAACTAACAGGCCCCAGGATGCAGCTAGACAAAGCGCTAGGCTGTCGGGAGCCTGGCTATTTCTGATTTGCCCTAGTTAGGGCCTCCTTTCCCAGGATGGGTTTTATAATCACAAGGTCGTTTGACGTTCTGTGATGTGACATCCATAGGGTGTTGCTGAAAATAACCTTGGTTTTTCCAGGCTTTTTGAGCCTTGAGGAGAAGAAGCTCAGGGGAAGCTTTCAAAGAGGCTATAGATGTAGCTTTCATGTGTTGCTGCGCTCAGGCCCAGGAGCGGTTACATCTGCAACTTTGAGCAGAGAATAGGTTGGAAGACTGTTTGAACATTTTCCATCAGGACAAGATCATACCGACACAACTGGGGCCTGGGAAAACAAGACAAAAATATCCTTGTCAATAAAATCATAGAAACAACACATTCTAGTCAAGTAAACTTGCATTGCATCCTTAGGATATAAAATTATGCAACAGATGTTTCTAATGAAATAGGAAAATGCTCACAGTAAGTAAAACATCAGCAGCAAGAAAGCAGAATGTAAAATGTTATTACCGCACGACTTCAACTAAGCTTAAAAGCAACAATAGAAAAATTAGACAGGGGCTGGAGTGGTGGCTTAGTGGTTACAGTGCTTGCCTGGTATGCACAAGGACACAGGTTCAAACCCCAGCACCATGTTCACAACTAAGTGTTGGAGCAACAAAAGTCACATGAAAAACTAAATAAAATTGATTCTCTTTCTCTCTCACTGTCCTAGCTCTTAAAAAAAAAAAAAAAAAGATTAGACAGAAATAACCAAACTATTAACAGAGGCTACCTCTGAATGACATTAGGAGTGATATTTTTCTGCTTCCTAACACTTTCTGTACTCTCCAGATTTTATAAAATGGGTGTTATTCCTTTGCAAATTAAGGAGTACTAAAAAGTTTTAAGATGCAATGATTATTCTCTTAAAGGAAACTTTATCAAATATTTTAAGGTGTCTTACACAAAGTAAAAGGAATTCATAAGCATGAAGTAACTGCTTACGTCGTTTCCTGTCTCTCTTTCTTTTCCTGTCCACAGATTACAAGTTAAGAATATAGGGTATGGTGGCATTTGTCAAAAATGTGCAAACACAGCCCTGTACTTTAAAAAAGTACTCTCTCTTCATGCACACACATTTGTTCTTTTTTTTCTTGTACCCATTGAGAATAGGTTGTTTATTCCTTAACACTTCTTAATATTTCCATGTGTTTGTCCTAAGAGCAAGGACATTTTCAACATACTTATCAAATTCAACAAATATAATGTTGACATTCTCAATAGGAAAAATACAATTTTTCTTTAACCTTTTTAAATATTAAGCTCTGTTTTGTCTGATATGAAGCTTTCTTTCCTATAATAAATGATCAACCTGCAAGCAGCGTAAGTGGTTAGGAAGACTTTATGTAACACTAAGTATTTAACACCATTATTTCTTTGGATTACTGTGTCATTTATCTTTAGGCACATGCCAGTATGAGTTTCTTAGATTATAGAGCAACTTGTTTTAAATGGAGAATAATTTTTGGAAAACCCCACAATCCCCTTGCTGTGAATCATGGAATCCCATTAAAATATAAAAGCAAGCCAACTGGACCCAATCCAGCATCTGTGGAAAATCCTGCCTGCAGCTCACCTGTCTGGATGGGCAAGGGACCTCAACTTAATTCGGAGGATCCTGAGCTTGTACTTTGGGCCCACTACAGAGCCTGTAGAGAATACCAAGGAAACTGTTGCCACTTTATCCAGATCTTGATTAAACCTTGCAAGCAGGCTCACTTGGTGATATTTCTGAAACGTGGCTGGTTCACTGGAAGAAAGAAATGACATTTAAAAATGGACACAAGTGGGGCTGGCGTGGTGGCTCGGAGGTGATGGCACTTGCCCAGCATGCACGAGTATGTGAGTTCAAACCCCAGCACCATGTACACAATGAAGTCTCGGAGTAACGAAGGCCACATGAAAAACTAAATAAAATTGTTTCCTGCTTTCTCCCTCTCTATTTCTCTCTCCCTCTCTTAAAAAAAAAATGGATACAGGTCACTAAAGAGAGAAAGCAGGTTTGCAGCCTACAAACCATTGGTAAACAGGCCACCACTTGACCCCATTGCTCCACTTTCATGGGCAAAATCCACCAATCCCAGGTGACAGCTAAAGTGAAGCTATTGACCCCAAAATGACATTGGAGAAGTAGGCTGTTTATTATGCACCAGGTGATGTCCTCATCCCTTGACATATCTCCCCAGCCCACTGAAACATTCTGCAAGGTGGGTACTTTTCTTTTCCTACTTTATAGACAGGGCATGAGCTACTTGCAGTGCTTAAATTCCCCACCTGACATGCTTCCATGTGACAGTGCAGGGACTCAAACTCAGCTCTGAGCTCAAAATTATGGTCTTTCCATTAAACGGCATTGCCAGAGACACATGTACATTTCTATTGGATTAAATCCAGCCAAACTGGCTACTCACAGAGAAGTTACCTTAAGCGTACATCTTTTTCAGTCCTCCTTCTCAAGATGAACCTTAAAATAGCTAAACCTAGGGGCTGGAGTGGTGGCTCAGCGGTTATGGCATGTGCAAGGACATGGGCAAAGCCCAGCACCACGTACGCAACAAAGTGTCAGAGCAAAGTCCAGGTGAAAAACTCAATAAAACTGATTCTCTTTCTCTCTTACAGTTCCTCTCTCTCTTTTAAAAAAAAAATAATAATAAAAAGCTAAACCAGGTGCTAGTCCTTCCTCCCAAGTGATCCTGGGGAGATTCAGCACGGTCCATGTCACTCTGGGGAGCTGGGAGAGGAGGTCACAGAGAACTGAGGAGCTCCTCAGGAGCAGTGGGCCTGCTCCAGATCGGATCCTTATTTGGGGGGTGTTGTGGATGTGAGCAGGTGTCTGTCACCCCAGCCCCACTGGAATCATGCCTAAGTCCTGTGGAGTAAGGAAGTGCCACAAGTAAAATGAATCCAAAAGGTGCCCAGATTTTGGTCTTAAATATCATCTCCACTAAAAAAAAAAGCAGGACTCCCTGAAGAAATGGTTAACTCTGGGTGGGCCTGGGCAGGGGAAGTGCAAAGTGATCCTGGAATGGCCCAAGTGCTCCAGAGAGTGATGGGAATGTTCCACAGGACTCACAATCACCTCACACCCATTAGGACAACAGGCGTTGGTGAGGATGTGGAGACACTGGAACCCTTGCGCAGCACCAGTGGGATTGGAAACTGATGCCACAGCTATGGAAAACAGCATGATGGGATACCAAAAAATTAAAACAGAATTACCACATGGGCCAGAAAGTCCCGTTCTGGGTATATATCTAAGAGAAATCAAACCAAGATTTCAAAGGGACACTTGTACGCACAGGTTTACAGCAGCACTATTCACAATAGCCAAGAGTTGAAAGCAACACAAGTGTCCATCAATAGTGGAACAGGTAAACAAAACGTGGTAGATACATATAATGCAATGTTATTCAGCCTTAAGATGACGAAAATTCTGTCGCATGCTACAACATGGATGGATCTTGAGGATATAATCCTGAGTGAAATAAAAGACACAAAAGACAAATGCTGTATGATTCCACTTACATGAGATATCTAACATTTTCCAATTCATGGAAAGAAAGAATGGTGTTTACTAGGTGCTGGGAAGAGAGAGGAAAGGAGAGTTGTTTAACGGGTACAGAGTTGCAACTTTGCAAAGTGAAAAAGTTCTAGAGATCTCTCTTACAACAATGTGAATACATTTAACTGTGCACCAAAATTGATTACAATGGTAAATTTGGCCAGGTGCAAAGGAACACACCTATAATCCCAGCTATTTGAGAGGGAAGACAGGAAGATTACAAGTTCAAGGCCAGCCTTAGCAACTTAACGAGATTCTGTCTCAAAACAAAACATAAACAGGACTGGGGATAGAGATGCATGGATGATTTAACATATGCAAACCAATAAATGCAATTCATCACATAAACAGACTTATGGACAAGTATTACTCATTCATCTCAATAAATACAGAGAAAGCCTTTGAAAAAATTCAACACCCACCCATTCATGATTAAAAACACTGAAGAAACTAGGGATAGAAAAAACTTACCTCAACATCACAAAGGCTAGACACAAAACACCCAAAGTCTACTTTGCAGTAAATGGGGAAAAAATGAAAGCATGTCCTTTAAAATCTGGAAGAAGATGAAGATGTCCACTCTCACCACTTATAATTAATATAATGCTAGAAATTCTAGCCAAAGCAATTAGGCAAGAGAATGAAATAAAAGGGATAAAAGTAGGAAAAGAATTATCACTCTTTGCAGGTGATATGATCCTATATATCCACAAGACTCCACCAAAAGACTACTCTTTTTTGAAGAGAGAGAGGGACAGTGAGAAAGAGAAAGAGAATCAATTTTATTTAGTTTTTTTAAAAAAAAAAAGAAAGAAAGAAAAGAAAGAGTACATTGAGAGAGAGAGAATCAATTTTATTTAGTTTTTCATGTGACTTCCAATGCTCTGACAGTTGTGTATGTGGTGCTGGGGTTTGAACCTATATCCTTGTGCATGCCAGGCAAGCGCCATAACTGTTGAGCCACCACTCCATCCACAGAGACCACTTAAGAGCTAATAAATAAATTTGGCAAAGTAGCAGGCTACAACATCAATATACAAAAATGAATAGCTTTCCTATATACCAACAATGAACCTGCTAAGAAAGAAATAAGAAAAACAGTCCCATTTAAAAAAAAAATCACCCAGGAATAACTAAGGAGATGAAAGACCTCTACAGTGAAAAACTACAGAACATTGAAGAAGACACAAGAAGAGGGAAGGACTTCCCATACTCATGCACAGGTAGGATTAATGTTGTTAAAATGGCTATACCACCAAAAACAATATTCAGATTCAAAGCAATTCCCATCAAAATACCAATGATGCTCTTCACAGAACTAGAAAAAGTAGCTCCAAAATTCCTTTGGGAAAGTAAAAGTCCCAGAATAGTCAAAACAATTCTACGTTAAAAAAGCAATGCTGACGCAGCAAAGTCTCAGAGCTACGAAGGCCACAAGAAAAACTAAATAAAAGTGCTTTTCTTTCTCTCTCTCTCTGTCCCTCTCTTTCAAAAAAAAAAAAAGAAGAAGAAGAAGCAACGCTGGGGGCATCACAATACCTGATTTGAAATTACACTATAGAGCTATGGGAACAAAAACTGCACGGTGCTGCTGTAAAAACTCACACATAGACCAGTGGTACAGAATAGAAGACACAGAGGCAAACCCACACCTCTGCAGTCATCTGATCCTTGACAAAGATGCCAAAAATCTACACTGGGGAAAAGACAGCCTCTGTAGCAAATGGCGCTAGGAAAACTGGCTTTCCCACATGAAAAAAAAAAATGAGACTAAATCCCTACCTCTCAACCTGCACAAAAGTCAATTCAAAATGGACCAAAGACCTAGAAATTAGACCAGAAACTAAGCAAATCCTGGAAGAAAATGTAGGGTTAACACTCCAGCACATAGGCACAGGCAGTAACTTTCTCAATAAGACCCCTAAAACTCAGGAAATACCCAGCAAAGGCACAGCAGCACATGATCTAGGGCAGCCATAGACATGTAGTAGGGGGAGGGGATGGGGGAGGGGGAGGGAGGAGAAGGAGGGATCTAGGGAGTCATTCAACAGTGTAGCACACCTTTACAACACTTATGCAATCATTCAGTTCTGGAAAATTCTCAGCCTAAGCATTTATATTGTTTATAGGGGTGAAATATAGAAGATTCAAGAGACTAGGGTGTGGGCAATGTGGGTATAATTCTGGTTTAAGAATATATGCATATCATATTGTTATTTTATATGCATTTTATGATTGTACAATAACTTAACTCCTTAATTAAAAAATTTTTTAAAAACTGGGGGCTGGAGCGGTGGCTGGGTGGTTATGACGCTTGCCTGGCATGCACAAGTACACAGGTTCAAACCCCAGCACCCATGTACACAACTAAGTGTCAGAGCAACGAAAGCCATGTGAAAACTCAATAAAAATTGATTCTCCCTGTTTCTCTGTCTGTTTCTCTCTCACTGTCCTTCTCTCTTTAAAAAATAAATAAATAAAAACTAAGGAAATAATGCCAAGAGTTAATAAATGGGAAGGTATCAAATTAAAAAGCTCTTTCACAGCAAAGGAAACAAAAATGTGAAAAGTGAACCTAGAGAAAAATCTTGCTGGCTACACTTCTTTTTTTTTTTTTTTTAAAGAGAGAAGGACAGTGGGAGAGAGAGAAAGACAATCAATTTTATTTAGTTTTTCATGTGGCTTTCGTTGCTGGGACACTTCACTGTGTATGTGGTGCTGGGATTTGAACCTGTACTTGTGCATGCCAGGCAAGCTCCATAACCCCTGAGTGACTGCTCCAGCCCCCTGCTGGCTACACTTCTGAAAGAGGATTAATATCTAGAATATATAAAGAACTAAAAAAATATAGCACCAAAAAAGGATCCAATTAATAAATGGACAAATTAATTAAACAGACACTTCACAAAAGAATACAAATGTCCAACAAGCATAGGAGAAAATGTTCAACATCATTAGTAATTCGGAAAATTTAAATCAAAACTACACTGAGGTTTCATCTCACACCAGTCAGAATGAGTCATCAAGAATACAAATAATAGAAGCTGAAGCAATATCTCAGCGGCTACGGCACTTGCCTGGCATGAGCAAGGATACGGGTTCAAACCCCAGCACCATGTACACGATGACGTGTCAGAGCAACGAAAATCATATGAAAAACTAAATATAGTTGATTCTCTCTTTCCTTCTCTCTCTTTCTCTCATTATCCCTTTCTCTCTTAAAAAAAATACAAACAACAATAAATGCTGGAGAGAACGCAAGAAAAATGAACACTTTTACACTGTTGGTGGGATTGTAAAGTAGTACAACCACTGTGAAAATCAGTGTGGAGGTTCTTCAAAAGATTGAGTATGGAACTACCACACAACCCAGCTTTATCACTCGTTGGTATTTATCCTGAAGAATAAAAAAGTCATCATACTACAGTGATACATGTATACCAATGCTTACAGCAGCACAATTCACAATAGTCAAACTATGGAGCCAGTCTAGATGTTCATCAATGGATAAATAGAAGCACTGGAGCAGTGGCTCAGCAGTTAGAGCACTTGCCTGGCATGCGCGAGGACGTGGGTTCAAACCCCAGCACCACACCTAGAACCAAGTGTCGGAGTAACGAAAGCCACTTGAAAAACTAAATAAAACTGATTCTCTCTTTCTCTCACACTGTCCCTCTCCCTCTGTTTAAAAAGAAAATGGATGAATGGATAAAGAAAATGTGGTATATATACACAATGGAGTTTTAATTAGTCACAAAGATAAATAGATCGAACTTGACAGTGTTAAGTGAAAGAAGCCCAAGTCAGAAGGTCAAGGGTCATACATTTTCACTCATATGTGGAAGCTACAGAGGAAAAAGGAAAAAAAAAAGGCTGGGGTAGGGGTGATCTGCAAAACAAAGTAGAGCAAAGGGATTAGAAGGTAGGAAGAAGAGGGAGGGGAGAAGCACTGGGGAGGGATGTTGACCAAATTATATTGTTATACTGTGTGCATGTATGAATCCGTAACAACAAATCCCACCAATATATACAACTATAATGAGAAAGAAGAAAGAAAAAGATTCATGTGCCCTAAAAAGCAAAACAAACAACTAGGCTAGGGATGTAGCTCAGTGGTAAAGTGTTCCTGAATTCAATCCCCAGTGCCAAAAAAAGGTAAAAGTCTATGTTATTCATCTTACTCACTTTTACCACAATTTAAAAAAAAGTTCAGAGAGAGAGAGGAGAGAGAGAGAGAGAAAGAATCAATTTTATTTAGTTTTTCATTTGGTTTTTGTTGCTCTAACACTTAGTTGTGTATGAGGTGCTTGCCAGGTAAGCTCCGTAACTGCTCAGTCACTGTTCCAGCCCCAAAAAAGAAAAAAAAAATTTTAAAGATAGACAAAAATAAGTGCTAGCAAACATGTAAAGAAATTGGATCCTTATACATTGCTGGTGGAGATGTGAAATAAGACAACTGTTTTGAAAAACAGTTTGACAGTTCTTCAAAATACTAAATATAGAGTTACCATATGAGACAGTAATTCCATCCCTACAGATATAACCAAGAGAAATGAAAATAATGGTCCACACAAAGACTTGTATACATGTATTCATAACAGCATTATTCACAATAGCCAAAAGCAGAAACAAGCTAAATGTCCATCAACTGATGAATAAAATGTGGTATATACATACAACGGAATATTATTTGGCCACAAAAAGGAATGAAGTATTGGTACATGCTGCAGCGTTTTAAATGAATCTCCCAGAACATGCTAGCTGGGGATGGTAGCCCATGCCTGTAATCCTAGCAACTGGAGAGGCTGAGGCAGGAGGATCCCAAGTTCAAGGCCAGTCTGAGCAAGATCCTGACTCAAAATTAAATAAAAAGAACTAGAGACTTAGCTCAGTGGTAGAACACCAGAACATCCCTGGATTCAATCTCCAATTTAAAAAAAAAAAAAAAAACTTTATGCTAAACAAAAAAAGCTACACAAAACTCAACATATTGTATGCTTCCATACATATGCATGTCTAGAATAGGCAAATCCACAGAGAGAAAAAGTAGATTAGGACAGGGGGTAGGAATGAGGAATTGCTACTAAAGAACACAGATGGATTTTCTTTTTGAAATGATGCAAACATCGTAGAATTAAAGGTTGGTGATGAGTGTGCATTTTGTAAATGCACTAAAAATCACCGAATTATATATTTCAAGGGCTAAATTTTCAAGTGAATTATATCTCAGGGCTTTTTTATGCTAAAATAAAGCTAAGAGAAATCGATGGATACAGGGAAAGTCATGGAACCTTGACTATAATTCCATCTGCTCCATTGTTTGGAAAGACTGGATTAAAATCAGAGCACGTGCTGTAATATCATTTCCCTGATCTTCTTCGTTTTTTTAAGAGAGAGGGAGAATCAATTTCATTTATTTTTTTTCATCTGGCCTTTGTTTCTCCAACACTGAGTTGTGTGTGAGGTTCTGAGGTTTGAATGGGGTCCTTGCTCATGCCAGGCAAGTGCTCCTACCACTGAGCTATTATTGCTCCAGGCCCTCATTTCCCGGATCTTAAGTCATAAACATTCTAATATGTTAAAATTTATCTTGGGAGAAAAAGAGAAAAGAATCCATAATTTTGCCAAATAACAGAACAATTGTTTCCTTTTTCCACATAATCTTTAATTGGTGGTGAGTTTTTCCACAAACATGACTGAAATAAGAATGCGCATTAAAGACGTTAAGGTTTCGCCAGGCATGATGGCATATGCCTGTAATCCCAACGAGTGGGAGGTTGAGGCAGAAGGATTGCAAGTTCAAGACCAGACTTAGCAACTTGGTGGGGCCCTAAGCAACTTAGCAAAAACCTGTCTCAAAATAAAAAGTAAAAAGAACTGGGGATGTGGATTAGAGGCTAAGTGCTTCTGGGTTCAATCTCTAGTACCAAAAAACAAACAAAACAAAAACATGAGCAAGGATACATTTGTAAAAAGAATCACCTTCAGGCTGGGAGCGCAGCTCCAGGAGTGGAATGCTTGAATAGAGTGAACGCTTACCCTGAGCAAGGACCAGGGTTTGATCCCCAGCAGCTCAAAACAAGTTACCTCCAAATTACCCGAAAACACCTACCCTATTTATCTACACAGTGAATCCATAAGGTGATTGTCAGGAGGATGTAACTTTTTATTTTGAGACAAGGTTTTGCTAAGTTGCTGAGGGCATCGTTAAGTTCCTGAGGCTGGCCTCGAACTTGACATCCCCCTGCCTCAGACTCCCAAGTCACTGGGATTACAGGCATGCGCCACCATGCCCAGCCCTTTATGGTTTTTAAATAATGGTTATTTTTATTGACAAATCATAACTGTCTGCATTTATGGGGTACAACATGAGGTTTTCATATGTGTATATAATGTGGAATGATTAAATCGGTATAGTCCTTTATTGTTTAAACCTTGAAAGCAAGCAAGAAAAAATATCTGTTAATTAAATGTTTAATCCAAGAAAGGAAAGAAAAGAAAGGGACAGAAGGAGGAAGGGAAAAGATGGAGAAAGGAGAGAGGGAAGGAAGAAAAAAATGCTTGCATTAATACATTTGTAGAGAGCCTGAGAGATCAAGAGAAGGGGAAGCAACTAAGAAATATGCTCCCTTCGATTTGCTATAGGACAAGGAAAAGCACAGACCTATACATAAGAAAGAAGGTATATCTGGGATTTAATTTCTCCAAGCAATAAGGGAAATAGCAAACGGCAAGCTGCAGCTGAACTTACTGATCGATTTTAGATTCTGTAGCGCTTCCATTTTTGTCTCTCAATTCAATTGTAATAGATCCTCTTCTTACGTTCTTGTTCCAAGATATAATGTCCACAAAGTAATGATACACTGCAGCCCAGGGAGAGAACGCAATGAGAGAGGAGCCCCAACTGCTCCCCTGGAGGGTTGATTCCCAAAAGCCCAACACCTCTAATAATCGGGTATCCTTTTCTCTTCCTCTGGAGTTTCTCTGCAAAGATCCAGGACAGAATTTTTTTTTTACTCTTTTATCTTGTCCTTGGTGGCACGAATGACAGCAGAGTTCAGTGGTATCAAGTCACCATGATCAGGCATCTCACGTTCCCGCCTGATGGACTGAGGTCTTCTGGCCTAATGCTAAGGATGACTGGCTCACTGCCATTCCCGCCCACCTGTGGATAAGACGATCAAGTGGCCATGTGGGGACGAGCCACAGCTGACAAAGTCTTCCACAACTTGGGTCATGTCCACTAGCCTACTGGCCTTCCCCAAAGTCTCCTTCCCAGCCCTGCCACGCCACCCACACCTCCTGCACTACCAAGCTCACTCCTGCTCTCGGGCCTTCCCTGCCTGGACACCCTCGATGGTCCATTTTGCAAAGCCATTCTTTGAGTTTCAGCTTAATGTCCCTTCCTCCAGAAGGCCTTCCTTGGCACTCAGACTAAATAGGTTCTCCTTTCTAGGAGACCCTGTAGTGCTCTGAAGTTCCCCATCATAACTCAGCCTGCTCAACTGTACCTACAAAATGAAAAAGTGGTAAATATATGAGTCCGTCTATATGACTATCACCTGAATCATACCTGTGGGCTAAAAAAGATAACTAAAATATACCATAACAAGGGATGATTATGGCTTTTTATAATCCCAGCAGTAAACCTTATGGGCACCCAATAATTCCTCTTGAAGAAATGAGACAGGACGTGTTCAGAGAACTATTTTTCCTCCTTAGTATTTGCTCCCCAAGGTCAAGTACGTTTTAGGAAGATGGGAATCCCTTCATGACAATCACATGTACTCTTTCTTGGTCAGACTTGCAAGAATAGTAAAAGGGGCTCAGGAAGACAATGGTCCCATGAAGGAATAAGGTCAACTCTGGAGTTGTCATTTCATGGCCTTAATTGCTCAGGGTCTTGCCCCATACAGACCAGGCAGATGCCCAATCCTCAGCTGCCATATATGGCCCCAAAAGAAGAGGGAAACTCAGGGTTCTTCCACCTGTTTTAGAAGAGCTATTCCCAAGAAAAGTGAAAAGGGTACAAGACTGCAAGAAAGGCCAGGTGTAATGACACACACCTGTAATTCCAGCGGCTCAGGAGGCTGAGGCAGGAGGATCGCAAGTTCAAAGTCAGCCTCAGAAACTTAATGAGGCCCTAAGCAACTAAGTGAGACCCTGCCTCAAAATAAAAAATAAAAAGGGGGGATGGAGTGGTGGCTCAGTGGTTTCGGTGCTTGCCTGCCAAGCACGAGGACCCGAGTTCAAACCCCAGCACCATGTACACAACTAAGTGTTGGAGCGACGAGGGCCATGTGAAAACCTAAATAAAGTTGTTCCTCTAAAAAAAAAAACATAAAAAAATAAAAAATAAATAAATAAAAAGGACTGAGGACATGGCTCAGTGGTTAAGCACCCCAAAAAATAAAAAGAAAAGAAATTTTTTTAAAAAAATTGCAAAAAAGGCATAGATCTGCCCAGGCAAATCCTAAGTTCATCTCAGAGCATTTAATCAATTGATCTCCTAATGAGCTCCCATCTGGACTACTCGGCCTCATGGTATCTTTAGTTCATCATGATTTAGTTCAGACTTGCCTGCCACCTGAATCTTCCTAGTCCCAATTTTGTCTCTTGAAGAATCAGCAATTTTCTGGAAGATCTTAGTGATTATAATGGCCACTGGTGAAGCCAGCAACACTGATTTATTGATATTTTAATTCTAATAACCCAGAACATAGGCATTATCATCTCCATTTTCCCAGCCAGGACCCTGAGACCCACAGAAATTAGAGGACTTGACCAAGGTCATACAGCTATTAAGAGACAGAATCAGGTCCTTCCACCTCCAAACTCCAAGCTTTCCCATGGCCTTCATTTGCCAAGAAATAGACAGAGAGAGAGAGACTCAAAATAAAAGGGTCAATCAAAAAAAATAGTCACCACTCACTACAGAATGGCTCTTCCTCAGCTGTGTCAAAGAACGCCTTAGTCATCGGAGGATCTTTCTGTGTTAAGTAGTTTTTCCAATTGTCAGCGTAATAGCCTGTAAAAACAAGTTGGGGAAACGTGACATGAAAATGTACCATGCAGGGACTGAAGCAGTAGCTCAGCAGTTATGGCGCTTGCCTGGCATGTGCGGGGACCTGGGTTTGGACCCCAGCACCATGTACACAATGAAGTGTCAGAGCAACAAAAGCCACATGAAAAATTAAATAAAATTGATTCTCTTTTTCTCTCTCTCACTGTCCCTTTCTTTCTTGAAAAGAAAAAAAAAAGAAAGACAAGAAAAAAGGAACATGTACCACGTAAACATGACAGCAGCTGAGGAGTGAGGACTGCAGGGCCACCAGGAAAGTGTCACCCCAGTGACCACCCTTCCTGCTGGCCATCTCCATTGCTAAGAGCTGGGGTGAAAAAGGACCCTACAGTGGCTTTTACCCCTTTACTGGTTGTCAGTTAACTGGGTAGAAGAATGGGGAACAGCACACGGCGACGTGCTGAAAATAGGACTCATGGTTTTCAGTAATGCATTCATTTTCTACATTAAAACAGATCTAAGTTTAGACCCAAAATAGCATGACTATTGCCAAGCAATGAGCTTTTTATTTTCCATTGTTGGGGTTGGGGAGGCTGGGGATGGAACCCAGGGCCTCACGCACTCATGCATGCTAAGCTCATGCTCTACCACTAAGCTGCACCAACAGCTCCTGTGCTTTTTTTTTTTTTCCCCTCATATCAGGGATTGAACCCAGGGGCACTTAACCACTGAGCCACATCCCCAGCCCATTTTTGTATTTAATTTGGGACAGGGTCTTACTAAGTTGCTGAGGCTGGTTTCGAACTAGTGATCCTCCTGCCTCAGCCTCCCAGGTCGCTGGTATTATAGGCGAGCACCACCATGCCTGGCCTCTGTGCTTTCTTAAATAACTTTTTATTATCAAGCCACTAAGTTGTACAGTTTGTGGGCTTGCCAGGTGACTATGTTACTACATAGGTGACATCTGTGCCTGCAGGAAACAAGGATGGGTACAGTCCTGCAGCCTCTTTCTCTCCTCTGTCCTCACTGCTAGAAAATGACCTCCAGATTCTGACTTAATTGACCAGGGGATAGGACACAGACACTGGTATTTAAAAAAGAAACTCCTTCAGTGATTCTAATGTACAATCTAGGTTGAGCACCCCTACGTATAGCATGCCCTGTTGTTAACTTGGATCTTTCTTTCTGGGAAAAATAAAAAAAAAAAATTCATGCCAGTTTTAAAGTCCTAACCACCTGGAATATTTCCACTAACCTCTAGCAAATATCCAACCAGCACCCATGGCATCTTTGACCCCTACCCTAGTCCTGTACATGCACACTACAGTCAGAGGTCAGAGTGACAGCACCCTCCCCCAAGTCCAGTTCTGGGGATTGAACTAGGGGCACTCTACCACTAAGCTACGTGTCCAGCACATTTTACATTCTATTTTGAGACAGGCTCTTACCAAGTTACCCAGGCTGGCCTTGAACTTTCAATCTCCTGCTTTAGCCTCCCAAGTAGTTAGGATTACAGTACGTGCCATGGTGCCCCGCTGTGAGTACAGGCGTATACAGACACTACTTGTTGAAGAGATCACTCAGCCATGTCAGCTGGCAGAGGGTCTCTGGCTCACTGCGGATGCTCCCCCAGCAGAGGGGTAATGTGCTCAGAAGGTGTCCTGTCCTCATGGGAGCAGGCTGTATAACGTGGTTGTATTTTAGGTAGGCTGTCGTGCCTGATGGTGGAATCTTACACCGATTGCTCTTCTAACACCTTTGTAATTAAGAGACTAGAAAACTGCCTAGACCTTTTCAAAAAATGGTGCTGGGAAAACTAAATAGCCATATACGGAAACATGGAATTGAATCCGTATCTCTCACCCTGCACAAAACTCAAATCGAAATGGATCCAAGACCTAGGAATTAAGCCAGATACCTTACAACTGTTAGACGAGAAAGAAGGATCAACACTCTTCCACATAGGAGCTGGCACCAACTTCCTTAACAAGACTCCATGGTATAAGAATTAAAACCAAGAATCAGTAACTGGGATGCCATTAAACTGAGAAGCTGCTGCACAGCTAAGGAATCAATTAAGAATGTGAAGGGAGAGCCTACAGAATGAGAGAAAGTAAAACTCAAAAAGCTTAGTACCAAACAAATGATCCGATCAAGAAACGGGGAATAGAGCTAAACAGAAACTTCTCAACAGAAGAAATGCAAAACGCCAATAAATATATGAAAAATGTTCAACATCTCTAGCAATCAGGGAAATGCAAATCAAGACTTTATTAAGATTGCATCTCACCTCAGTCAGAATGGCAAAGACCAAGAATACAAACAACAGGTGCTGGAGAGGATGTGGGAGGAAAGGAACCGTTATACACTGCTGGTGGGACTGCAAACTAGTAGAACCACTCTGGAAAGCAGTATGGAGACTCCTCAAAAATTAGGGATGGAACCACCTTACGACCCAGCTAGATATAAATTCAGCATACCACAGTGACACAACTACATCGATGTTTATAGCAGCACAATTCAATAGCTAAATTATGGAATCAACCCAGATGCCCATCATTGGATGAATGGATCAAGAAACCATAGTATATATACACCATGGAATTCTATTCAGCTATTAAAAAAATGAAATCATAGGGTTGGGGATTTAGCTCAGTGGCAGAGCGCCTGCCTAGCATGTGCAAGGCCCCAAGTTCAGTCCTCAGCCCTGAAAAAAAAAAAATGAAATCATGGCTTTTGTTGGTAAATGGATGGTGAGGGAGAAAATCATGCTGAATGAAATTAGCCAAACCCACAAACTCAAGGGCCAAATGTTTTCTCTCATCTGTGAAAGCTAGAGTACAATATAGGAAAGAGTGAGAGAATAATAAGTTTAGACAACAGACTCATCAAACACAGATTACCAATTGAAATGGGGCAACCTCACAGACTAGAGACAGGGGGAGGTATGGAAAAGGGAAGAGGGTGGGTATATGATGTGTGCATGTATGGAAGTGTAACAACAAACCCCTTCTATATGTAAAACTACAAGAAAAATAAAATCTTGTAAAAGAAAGAAAGAAAAGAAAACAGGCTAGAAAAAGATGACTAGATTAAAAAAAATTTTTTTTTTGAGGGAGTTGGAGCTGTGGCTCAGTCACAGTGTGCTTGCCTGGCTTGTGCCAGAACCCAGGTCCACACACACAACTAATAGAGGAAAAACAAAAACCAGATGAAAAAAAATAAAATTAGTTCTCTCTCTTTCTAAAAAAAAAAAAACGGAGACCCATTTTTAGACCACAAAATGGTAAAATGGTTCTGGGATTTATACCAAAAATGTGTACAGAGGGGAAAGTGCTTTGAACCTACCCAGAACGGGGCAGGACCGCTCCTGCGTGCTGCAAATGGTGCACTTGCCATTCCTGTAGTCGCGGTAGGAGTCGCAGGGATAAGCAGTGATCGAACAATTCTCTCTCAGGGAAGCCAGGTACAGGTACACGGACCTCTGGTGGTCACATTTGAAATACTTCATTCCTTGATTGAAAAGGGAGTGATTCAAGAGCAGAGCAATTGAAGCATTTAATAGAAATGCATCACATGCTTTATATACACACACAATTTATCCTGTCTCCTGCATGCCAGGCACGGTGCTAAAAGCTCCAGCGTATTCGATCCCGTTTAATCCTTATGAAAACCTGTAAATAAGGATTCATGTTGGCAGGTGGCAGGAGAAAAGATTAAAGTTTGTGGCAGGAATTAAAGCAAATATATTTTAATTAAATACCTTGGGCCGAGGGTGTAGCTCATGGGAAGACCATGTGCCTAGCATGCATGACGTCTTGGGTTCCATCCCCAGCGTGCAAAAATAAAACAAACAGAAAAATACCCACTACAAACTTTCACTGTTAAATATAGCCGCTAGATCTAATCGAGTACCATCTTTTGTCTTGAATAACTTTGACTCTACTTCTCCTAAAATAAGCATTTTACATATTTCATTTACTGTTGTAGCTCCAAATCTTAGAACAGCGCAGGCACCTAGCACAAGCACTCGTGGAAGTGCAGTCTCCAGTAGGGGCTGCTATACACAGAAACCCCTCTGCCATTTTTTTTTTTTTTTAATATCAGGCACTGAATCCAGGGTTTCTTAAGCACTGAGTCAAATTCCCAGTCCTTTTTATTTTTTATTATTTTGAGACAGGGTCTCACTAAGTTGCTGAGGGCTTTACTAAATTGCTGAGGCTGGCTTTGAATTTACCATCCTCTTGCCCCAGCCACCCAAGCAGCTGCTGGGATTACAGGTGCACGCTGACACGCCCATCTTTTTATTTTATTTTTTTTTCTTTCAGCATTGGGGATTGGATCCACAGCCTCAGGACGTGCTGGACAAGCACTCTACCACTGAGCAGCACACCAAGCCCTTTTCTTTATTTTTTTATTTGGACAGAATCTCACTATGTTGCCCAGACTGGCCCCAAATTCATGAACTTAAGCCATCCTCCTGCCTCAGCATCCAGCTTTCACCCTTATTTCTGATCAAGGCATTAACTAATAGTCTGGTTGTTGAGCTGGAGCAGTGGTTCAGCGGTTGGAGCGCTTGCCTGGCATGCATGAGGACCAGGATTCGAACCCCAGCACCACGTACACCACTAAGTATCAACGCAACCAAAACCAGAACAAAACTAAATAAAATTCATTCTCTCTTTCTCTCTCACTGTCCCTCTCTATCTTAAAAAAAGAAAAAGAAAAATCTGATTATTATGAGTTTCCTCAATCTGTTTCCAGTCAATAATAATAATCTGCAAAGTCAAGGGCAAGAGAGTAGTGTTGATTACTGCCACATTTTTCATTATGTCAAAAGCAGTGGGGCCTGGCAGTGGGCAGAGACCAGGCAGGCAACCAAGGGAGACATGGTGGACAGCTACCAGGTATTAGGAGTCACTGGAAAATATAACTTCTTGGTGAATTTCAAATCTAGCTCAGCATAGATTGTATGCTGAGCATGCACAAGGGCCTGGATTGAACTCCCAGCACCATAAAAATAATAATAAGAAGAAGCTATTTCTAGACTGGTGCTGATCTGTTATAACATTTTCAGGTTAAAAAAAAGAAGAAGAAGAAGAATTATCCTATCCAGGCGTGATGGTACACACCTATAATCACAGCAACTCAGGAGGCTAAGGTGGGAGGATTACAAATTCAAGGCCACCCTGGGCAACTTAATGAGATCCTGGCACAAAATAGAATTAAAAAGGACTGGGTATGAATCTAGTGGTAGAATGCTTGCCTAGCATGAGGCCCTGGGTTTAATCTCCAGTAAAAGTATTATTTGTTTTATGAAATGATAGTGATAATTGATGCATTTTTGCATCAATCAATCAGCTAAGTACTTCATATAACATAGCTAGCTCTCACAATCTTGTGCGGTAGGCAGTATTAGTCTTTTTATAGATGGGCAAGCCAAGGCACAGAAAACCTAAGGCCCTTGTGCTAATCAGGAGCAAAGCTGAAATTCTACAGTCTACAGTCTACTGGGCTCTCAGGTTTGTCTGAGGCACTATTACTGAACTTCTCAAAATACTACCTCTAGACCAGCCAGCAGCATGTGCGTCACCTGGGAACTTATTAGAAATGCAAATTGTTGGTCTTTTGCCCTGATGGGGATGCAGTTGTCTTCAATCTGTGGTTTGGTGTGGTTTGGTTTGGTTTGGTGCTGGGACTGAACACAAGGCCTTGCACAGGCTAGTGTGATCTCTGTGTTAACAAGCCTTCTGCGTGAGTCTGGTACACACACTGGAGTCTGAGAACCACTGCTGTGCTACAGAAGAGGATGGGACAGAGGGGGTGAGGGTGGGGGATGGCGCACAGCTTTAAATCTTAATCAAGGATTAAACCTGCAGTTAACTAAGATGCTGTAGTTCTTGGTGACATATGAGGTGGATCACAGGATGAAGTCACCTTCTATCTTTCCCCAGTGGCAGGGGTGTTATGGAAAATCACCCTGCTTGGTGAACCTGCACCAATCACCACCATACTGAGGCCCAAGGAACGAGGATCAGCGGATATATAATGGCGGAAGGGACCCGAGAGTTATCTGAGGAAGGCCGGGGGTGTAGCTCAGAGGTAGAGCACTTGCCTAGCAAGCAGGAGGCTGTGAGTTCAAACCCAGCCTACACACTCACATATGGCAAATACACACTCCTCCAAGAAGGAAGACTACATAAGAAAACGGACGATCCTGGGCTGTAAATTCTCCCCAGAACTGGCCTCAGGTGGAAGAAGGCACCAATGGCAGCAGCTTCATGGAAGTGGGTCACTCTGGGAGTGATGACCCTGTAAGCAGGTCTGGGCTTTTGGGTGGAGTCCAGGGTGTGTGCAGTGAATTAGATTAGAATTAGATTAGACCATGACTCAGCCTGAGGGTAGGGAAATTCAGAGGGCCCTCAAAGGAGCAACCATTTAAAGACCAGCCAGAGGACATCACCTGAGGTCACAGACAACCAGGAAGGGGAGAATCTTAAGTGCAAACTGGAGACTTAGGGAAAGCTGAAGCTGGGAAAAGGACCCTGGGTTCAGCCATCTAGTCTTTGGGAGGATGCTGGTAGCCTTGGGGAAGTCACTTTCAGCAAAGTAATGTGGGTAGAAAGTGGGGATGTGGGGGTTAGCCACAAGGACAGTGAGGAAATAGAAAAAAATGAAGACACTGTATGAATTTGTCACTGAAAAGGAGGGAAAAATTTCAGTGGTTGTCAGAGATTCCCTACAGGTTCACAACAGAAGACAATAAGTCAAAGGCAGAGGAAAGGAGCCACTGAAAAAGGAACAAAGACACAAGGAAAAGAAGACAGTGGGGGCTGGAGCAGTGGCTCAGCAGTTAAGGCACTTGGCCGGCAAGCGCGAGTACGCGAGTTTGAACCCCAGCACGTATGCAGGAAGTTTCGGAGCAATGAAAGTCTTGTGAAAAACTAAATAAAATTGACTCTATCTTTCTCTCTCTTTCACTGTCCCTCTCTCTTAAAAAAAAAAAAAAAAGGAAAAAAGAAGAGTGCTTGTTAGATCGAGGTGAGGCGGCTGGGTGGGGGCAGGACATCAAGCAGCCCGAGGGCAAAGGAAAAACCAATCAGACACTGGCAGCTAAAACCCAATGGCGGGGGCTGGCATGGCTTGCGGTTGTGGCGCTTCCTTGCATGCACAAGTACACGGGTTCAAACCCCAGCACCCGCGTACACATAGCAAGGAAAGCCATGGGAAAAACTCAATTTAAAAAAATTGATTCTGTCATTCTCTCTCTCTTTCTCTGTCCTCTCTTTAAAAAAAAAAAAACCCAACGGCAGGGGCTGGAGTGGTGGTGGCTCGGCGGTTGTGGCGCTTGCCTGGCATGCGTGAGCACGAGAGTTCAAACTCCAGCACCACATACACAATGAATCTCAGAGCAACAAAAGCCATGTGAAAAACTAAAATAAAATTGATTCTCTCTCTCTCTCTCTCACTGTCCCTCTCTCTTAAAAAAAAAAAATGGGGTCTCACAATCGCTAATGATGATTGATGGAGTCACCAGCCAATCCCCAAGAGATGAGACCCCCAAACTTCCCCTGCCCACCCCAGACTATAAAGTCACTGCTCAGCCACACCACACATGCCACTTCCCCTGTCCACCCTCACTCTGGTGACCCTTGCCTGAGAGCCACTGATCCCAATAAAAAGGCTTTGCTCAGCCCTTTTAGGTCTGACTCCTTTTTGAACATCTGCACCTGAACTTTAATTTGGTGCCAAACACCCACGTTCCTGATTTTTACATTTGTTGCCAAACTTTTACATTTGGTGCCAAACATTCACGTCTGATTTTTAAAGTGCAGAGTAACTGGTAGGGAAAATTCCCCAAGAAGGGCAAGTAGAGGAGCGAGCTTTGAATAGGAATGAGGATGCCTCTATCCTGGATCCAGAGGGAACATGAATGTGACCACCAGCCTTGTGAACTCAGATGAGGTAGATAAAATGACTCTCTCAGGTCAGGTGCAGTGGTGCACACCTGTAATCCCAGTGACTTGGGAGGCTGAGGCAGGAGGATCACAAGTTCAAAGCCAGCCTCAGCATCTTAGAGAGGCCCTAAGAATTTAGCAGACCCTGTCTCAAAATAAAATATAAAAAGGGCTATGGGCAGGGGGCTGGAGCAGTGGCTTGGCAGTTACAGTGCTTGCCTGGCATGCAGGAGGACATGGGTTCAAACCCAACACCATGTACACAACAAAGTGTCACAGCAACAAAAACCACATGAAAAACTAAATAAAAGTGATTCTCTTTCTCTCTCTCTCACGTCCCTCTCTCTTTAAAAATAGGAGGGTCTGTGGGGTCTGGAGTGGTGGCTCAGCAGTTGGAGTGCTTGTCTAGCACGCTCAAGGACCCATGTTCAAACCCCAGACAACATACACAACTAGATGTTGGAGGCCAGATGGAAAAAGAAGTAAACTTGATTCTCTCTCTCACTTTCTCCCTCTCTCTTAAAAAAAAAAAAAAAAGAGGTTGGTGGGGGTGAGGTTGGTGGAGGTGGAGACTGGGGAATGTGACTCAGTGGTTAAGTGCCCCTGGGCTCAATCCCTGGTACCAAAAAAAACAGCTTTCACAGGGATGAAAGTCAAATCTAGCTCTAAGAGGTGAGGGTTTGTAGACAAGGAAAAATTTGTAGTAGATGCATGAGGAGGGATCCTGGGAAGTCCACAGAAGATGAACAAGAGCATCCTGCGGCACTCAGGGCAGGGAGAGGTGAGCAAGCTTGCTCAGACCTTGAACCCTACCAACAAAGCTCCTCCAGAAATGTTCTTGAGCAGAGGTAAGACTGCCATGGCAAAGACCTGAGGGCCTGGGGCTGCACAGGGCTTTCACAATAGCAGCCAAGTGGCAGGGCTCTGTTTCTGCTACAAGAGTGAAGCGGGAGGGGATGAATGATAGGAGGTGGCACTGGAAGTCATGAATGAACAAGAAGAGGTGAGAGGCAGGACGCAAGTGAGCTCTCAGTGGTGCCAATTTATGCAATGGTAAGACAGGAGGGTGAGGTGATACAGACGGTGATCAGAAGAGTTGGAGATGATGAATTACTGATGTCGTTCAAAAGAAAGGACCGAGTCCCAAAAGTGAGGAGTCACTGTAGGCAAGGATCTGAATCGTAAACAGTAAACCCCATGAAAAGAAGAGCTGTAGTTATGAGTGATTTGGAAAGGCACTGCATGCTGCATCCAATTAAAAAGTTTCCTGATCCTCCAGAGTCCACTTTTGCCAATAGAAGAGATCAGTGAAGGGCAAAGAGATATAAACTGGAGTAAAAAGGAGGAAGCATATGGCTGGCATGGGCCAAGCTGGACTAGAGTAGAACTTGACAAGACAACACTTTTCTTTTTTTTTTTTTAAAGAAAGAAGGACAGGGGCTGGAGCGGTGGCTCAGCAGTTTCGGTGCTTGCTTGGCAAGCACGAAGACCCGGGTTCAAACCCCAGCACCACGTACACAACTAAGTGTTGGAGCAAGGAAGGCCATGTGAAAAACTAAAGTTGTTTCTCTCTTTCTCTGTCTCTCTCACTGTCCCTCTCTCTTAAAAAAAAATATATAAAGAAAGAAGGACAGAGAAAGAGAGAGAGAGAGAGAGAGTAACAGAGAGAATCAACTTGTAT
Source organism: Aplodontia rufa (assembly GCA_004027875.1). NCBI lineage: Eukaryota > Metazoa > Chordata > Mammalia > Rodentia > Aplodontiidae > Aplodontia > Aplodontia rufa. The sequence continues at coordinate 6,801 of PVKS010006539.1, read as the reverse complement.
TGAGTTTTTCACATGGTTTTCGTTGCTCTGACACTTAGTTGTGCTCGTGGGTGCTGGGGTTTGAACCCGTGTGCTTGCGCATGCTGGGCAAGCCGTAACCGCCGAGCCACTGCTCCAGCCCCAAGTCAACACTTCTTTATTGTTCCTGGAACTTCCTTTTGCAAACATAATGGAGCTCCACTGGGGATGTAGCTCAGTGGGAGAGTGGGTTCAATTCCCTGCCCACAAGGGAAAAAAGTCACTGAGAAACAATGGCATTAATAACAATACAATACAGGGGATGTCCTTTAAGAGCAAAGCACATTTTCTTTGGCAGTTTGTGGGCACAGTTACACTATTTCCAGGATGAGATTTGAACCCTCACTATTGGGTGACCCTACTTATGCCATTTCAATCAGATGGCATCCAAACACTGTCGTTCCAGGAAGGCCAGATACAGCTACCTTTTCATACCAAGATCACACTTTTTCTAGAATCATTTCCATGCTTGCTTGACTTTCTCTAGCAGTAATGAAATACATATTTAGAGCACTTAGGGGTTGGATTTTATAATCTATCCCCACCTCACTTTTACTTCTTCCTCTTCCTCTTCCTCCTCCTCCTCCTCCTCCTCCTCCTCTTCCTCCTCTTCCTCTTCCTCTTCCTCTTCCTCTTCCTCTTCTTCTTCTTCTTCTTCTTCTTCTTCCAGGGATTGAACCCAAGGGCACTTAACCACTGTGCCACATCCTCAGTCCTTTCTTAAAATTTTTTATTTTGAGACAAGTACTCACTAAGTTGCTTAAGGCCTTGATAAGTTGCTAAGGCTAGCCTCAAACCTGTGATCCTCCTGCCTCAGCGTCGCAAGTCACTGGGATTACAGGCATGCGCCACCAAGCCAAGCCCCTGCCTTACTTTTAACATTGCCCTCCAACTCCCTATTCTTTTGTTTTGAGGAGGTGCATTTGCAATTCATAATTTATATTTATACCACTGTTATCTTATCAGGAACTTTGTTTTCTATTCGAAACTACTTTGTGAAGAATAATATCAGATTTTTAAAAAAATTTTTTCATTCCACTATTTTATATAATATAAGGTATCTGCACTTACCTCCAAATATTGTTTGGGGACAGCCAGGTTGATCCAGTCCTCCATTTGGATAGAAGTCTATGTTTCCTAGTGGTTCCTTGTAGCCCAGTGCTAAAAGAGAACACACTGTCTTCACACTGCTTTGACCTGTTCTCCTCTCGTAGCTCACTTGCCTGCAGGAACTGTGTTATTGTTCTTATTGTCATAGTCATTATTGTTATGCCTATTTAAATGTTTTGCCCAAAGTTACTTAGTTAGTTAGTTAAAAAGCAGGAAGTCAATTCCACTATCATCCATTCAATTATTAAGTAACTGGGTAAATGGTGATGGAATTTAATTCCACTATTTCTAAAGACATAGGAATTCTGGTTACTCATTCACTACAAGGCTGATAAAATTACACATTTTTTTCTTTCATTTGAGTTGAACCCTCTATATGTGCTTCCTGAACCTCTAATTTGCATTTATATAAGTTTTTTGTTTAAAGAACTTTATTTAGAGAGAGGAATAGTGAGAGAGACAGAGAAAGAGAGAGAGACAACTTTATTTAGGTTTTCACATGACCTTATGTTGCTCCAACACTTAGTTGTGTACGTGGTGCTGGGGTTTGAACCAGGGTCCTCGTGCTTGCCAGGCAAGCGCCAAAACCGCTGAGCCACCGCTCCAGCCCTATATAAGTCTTTAATCAATAAGAAACAGGAAAAATTGATTTTTACTTAGTAGGCAAAAATCTTTAAAAATTTGGGATCTAGGATGGTAAAAAGTTTGGAAACAATTCTAGAAAATTAGGTCCTAAAAATTATAAATTTAATAACTACTTCTTTTCTTTTTCTCTTATTAGTTCAGTATCATCTTACATACTGAAGTGATTCATTGGTTCACATTCCTACATCCATATGTATTGATAGAACTACTTATTTTCTTTAACCATGTAACCCTAAAATAATCAATAAAATGCTTGATTAAAAGACTATTGGAAGAGTAGGCTGGAGCAGTTGCTCAGAAGTTACAGCACTTGCCTGGCATGCGCAAGGACATGGGTTTATTTGAACCCCAGCACCACGTACAAAACGAAGTGTTGGAGTAATAGAGGCCACATGAAAAAACTAAATAAAATTGATTTTCTCTCTCTCACTGTCTCTCTCTCTTAAAAAAAAAAGATTATTGGGGAAAAAGTTATTGGGGGGCTAGGGTTAGAGTGCTTGGCTAGCATGCAAGAGGCCCTGGGTTCAATTCCCAATACAACCTCCCAAAAAATCAAAACAAAAAAAATCCTGTAAAAGATTATTGGTAAACGTTTGGAGCGATGGCTCAGTGGTTATGGTGCTTGCCTGGCATGCGCAAGGATGCAGGTTCGAATCCCAGCATCACAAACACAAACAAGTGTCAGAGCAATGAAAGTCACATGAAAAACTAAATAAAATTGATTCTCTCACACTGTCCATCTCTCTCTTTAAAAAAGAAAGAAAAAGAAAAAAGATTATTGATAAGCTGAACATAGTGGCTCACACCAGTAGTCCAAGCTACTTGGTAGGTTGAAGCGGGAGAATTGCTAGAGCCCAGGAACTCAAGACCAATATGGGAAACAGTGAAAAATTCCTGTCTCACATAAATAAATGATGAGTAAAATATTTTATTTTATTTTTTTAAAGAAAGAGGGACAGTGAGAGAGAGAGAGAGAGAGAGAGAGAAGCAATTTTTATTTAGTTTTTAATGTGGCTTTTATTCCTCTGACACCTTGTTGCGTACATGGTGCTGGGGTTTGAACTCACGTACTCTGCATGCCAAGCAAGTGCCATAACCACCGAGCCACTGCTCTAACCCCGAGTAAAAGATTTTAGATATATATGTACACAAGTATATGCATGTATATACATATACATACATATATGTGTATATATAGTGCATCATGCTCATAATAATAGTTATTATATATTGACAACTAACATGTCTCTATGGGCATGATACCAGGTGTTTCATATACCTAGAAATGTTCACAATGTCTGCAAAATAGCTACTGGAAAGTTCAGATGAAGTCACTTAGACGAAGACAGAGGCTCTGAGGACTTAAGGAATTAACATGACATCACTAGAAGGAGCAGAACTTGGAATATGAGTCCACATCTGCCTGATTGCAAAGCTCATACTCTTTCCTTCAAAATCCACATTCCAAGAATAAAAAGTGAATTAGCAATATTGCACTTAAGTAACAATGCAGCTGCCCCAGAAAGAAGTGCCTCTTTTCAGGCAATTACTGAATGCCACACCAGAAGCCCATGATGGAGGGTCAAGGATTTGTTTGCCTATTTGTTTTGTGGTGCTGGGGATCAAATCCAGGATGTTGTGCATCCTAGACAAGCTGTACTACCACTAAGCTGCATCTGCAGCCCTGGGTTAAGGATTTTTTTGGGGTGCGTATGATTGCATCATAGAGAGAATGTATGATTTAATGACCACCTGTTCTATTCTCCTTGTTCTTCTCAAACTCCTACTCCAGTTCCTCTTCCAGACACAGGGTTATGTTCAAGGGTGGGTACATGTAGGCAAGCCACGATACAAAACCAGCATCATATGAGGCAAAAAGTGGCTTGGAAGATTCACAGAGAGCCAGGGAGCTGTCCGTGGGTCAGCTGCTTATGTAGAGGGACACACACCTGAACTAATCTTTCAGCTTAAGGAAATAATGAGAAAGAACCAACACACCCAGGAAATCACACATCCAAACCCAGTTGCGCATAGGGAAACACTGTCCACATGGTATGCAAGCTGGCCTGTCTTTGCTTGGGCACAGTGGTTGTTTTAAGATCCAAGAGCATGGGAAAGCAGCACAGATTCTGAAGGCCTGCACTACATCAGCTTCCCCTCAATGTTCCTGCAGACTTGGAAACCTGCCCAGGAGGAAGAGGGCATCTGGAGGAACCTGCCCCTGCATGATGATCCCCCCAGGGGGGACTCTGGGAGTCTGGGAGGCCACTGACCCACCAAGACAGGAATGTTACCATCAGTATCGGAGTGGATGACGTCGATGAACTTCGCATCACTGGGATCTAATCTGTCCTGGGGAGGCCTCCCGTTGAATAAAGGGCCTGCAGGGTCGAGACCTGGAAGGAAAACAGAGTGGCTTGGCAACCCCACGCCATGAGTCACTGGCACTGGGCCTTTGATCCCTCCCAGGAGGCTGGCTCACAGGCGGCAGGGCCCCCTTGGGTGGGCGAGCTCTCACATTCCCATCCTGCTTTGTCAGGACTCCTTTCCACAGCCCTGTAGCTCTTTCCCACAGTAGAGATGGTTACCCTGACCATTCCCCTGTGGTATCCGGCCTCCAGGAGGAGACAGCTCGTGTGGCGCTCACCTGTAGACAACACCCATGGGGGCAGGGGCAGGGGGACACACTGGCTCCTTAGGAGGAAAACACCACAGGGTGCATAAAGGAGAACAAGCAAATGCTACATCTTACTTCGTCTCATTTTAGATGATCCAGAAACTCCATTCAGTCCTTCCTTCTTGTTATTAATAAAACTCCTTTACAGTTGCATTCATATCCTAGCTTATTAATTTTCATTGAAACCTGTGAGGGAGGCAAGGCAGCTACAATTCCCACTATATAGGTGAATGAACTGAGGTCCCGGGAGATCAAGCATCTTAGGGAGAGCCCAGCCTCACAGTACCGCCTCCTCTGGCTGTCAAGCTCTCAGTTTCCCTTCACTGAGTTTAGCAAGTTCAGCAGGAAAGGGCAAAGCTCACTGGTCAGGCCAGGTACAGGCCAGGTATTGAAGAGGCTGTCACTCCCTGTAGATACTGCAGATATCACCCACTCCGTAAGAGCCTGAACTCAATTCTTGCCCTTAGTGAATGTCAGCTGGGCTTTTCCATCTGTGTGAAGCAACTGGAAACACAGGGAGTAACTCCTATGATATTGTAACCACAAAATAAAAACTTCAAAAAAAAAATCAGGAGACTCAAAAAGGCACTTGTTAGAGCCCTATGTGGAGTGAAGACGGTTTCAAGGGAACGTCCCATTGAAGCTTTACTCTATAAATGTTATTTTTTTTTAACAGAAAGAGGGATAGTGAGAGAGAGAGAGAGAGAAAAAGAATCAATCTTATTTAGTTTTTCATCTGGTTTTCATTGCCTGACACTCAGTTGTGTATGTGACATGGTGCTGGGGTTTATACCCAGGACCTCGCACAAGTTGTAATTGCTGAGCCACTACTCCAGCCCCTGAATGTTACTTCTTTAAAATTTTTGGTTTTGGTGCTAAGGTTTGAATCTAGTACCTGAGCGACACCCCTACTCCCTACAAAGATCATTTAGATGATATCTCCCATCACCCCGCACTACATGTAAAATCTAAGATATAGCCTCTTTGCCTCAACTTTCCTGGTTCTACCTTTAGTCTTTCCATTTCTCCTCTCCCAATGCACTTCTGCATCTTTGAGCCATTTATCTATCTGCTTCCTTTTCTTATCTCCCCCCTCCCAGCCTTTCTTCCTCTTTTGTTCACTCCCAACTCAAACTGGTGTGGGAGGAGATGGGCAAACACCCAAGTCCACAGGCTTTGCTCAATGTAACAGGAAAAACTCCATACCTTTAGAAAGAATGTACCCCCATCAGAGACCTCTCCCTCCCTACTCACATCAGACAGGGCTACTTCCTAAGAAAATGAACACCAGAGCTCCCTGCACAGCAACCTTCAGCTCCACGGCAGAGAAAACATCTAAACCAGGGCACGTTTGAGAGCGACAAGGGCACTGCCATAATCCATCAGGACGAGAGAGAGATCCAAACAGGACTGTCATAAGCACAGTGACATGAAATCCACAGTGACATGCCATAGCAAATGATCAGCTGACAACGTCAGTCAAAAAAATCATGGTAAAATTGGCCCAAAACCTGCACACTTGCCAGACATGGTGGCGCACACCTGTGATCCCAGCAGCTCAGGAGGCTGAGGCAGGAGGATCATGAGTTCAAAGCACACCTCAGCAACTTAGTGAGGCCCTAAGCAACTCAAAGAGAGAAACAACTTTATTTAGTTTTTCACATGGCCTTCATTGCTCTAACACTTAAGTTGTGTACATGGTGCTGGGGTTTGAACCCGGGTCCTCGTGATTGCCAGGCAAGCGCCGAAACCGCTGAGCCACCGCTCCAGCCGCATAAGCAACTCAAAGACACCCTGCTCAAAATAACATATAAAAGGGGCCAGTGGGGGCGGGCCCTGGAGCGGTGGCTCAACGGTAATGGCGCTTTCCCGGCACGCATGAATACGAGAGTTCAAACCTGGGCACCACACAAAGAAGGCCACATGAAAAACTAAATAAAACTGATTCTCTCTCATACACACACAGTTCCTCTCTTAAAAAAAAAAAAAAAAACAGGGCTGGGGATGTGGCTCAGTGGTTAAGCACCCCTGGGTTCAATCCCCGATACAAAAATAAATAAATAAATAAACAGAAATAACTCTGCACATTCTGCGTGAACAGACAGACATGTAGCACCACCAAAAAACAAAACACATTTTAACATTTTATTTAATGCAAGATATCCAAAATATTTTCATGTCACTGTAATCAATAAACAAATATTTTTAAAAGTCTGTGTTTTTTTAAAGAGAGAACAGTGAAACAGAGAGAGAAAGAGAGAATCAATTTTATTTTAGTCTTCATGTGAATTTTGTTGTGTACATTTCGTTGTGTACATGGTGCTGGGGTTCGGATCCATGTCCTTGCACGT
>PVKS010006538.1:23735-77997 GCA_004027875.1 Aplodontia rufa | reverse complement strand
AGTGTCAGAAAAACAAAACCCAGATGAAAACATAAATAAAATTGCTTTATTCTTTCCTTCCTTCCCTCCCCTTCCCTCTCTCTCACTCACTCACTCTCTTTCTCTTTAAAAGAAAAAAAATCTTTTTTGACCTATCAAATTGTGATACACTGAGGCATGTTTTCGTTTTCAATGCCATAAAAGTATAAATTCAAAATTCACTTCTGGAGCAGTTTGAACTTGTCTCAAATTTGCAATCCTCCTTCTGAGGTTGGAACTCAGGGCTAAAACTGAGCTACAACCCAAGCCCAGTATTTGCCTTATCATAACTTGCTTATTTCACTTAGTGTATTGTCCTTGAGGTTTATGCATATTGTAGAATGTTTCAGAATTTCCTTCCCTTTTCAGACTAACTAATACTCCAAGGTACAGCAATACCACATTTTGTTATCCATTTATAACAAAAATTACTTTATTCAATGTGCTGTTGTTACTGTTCTTCTTTAACAGATATGTAGACATTTAACAAAATACCTATATAAGAGTGAATGTATCCATTTACTTATAGGGAACTTTAAAATTTATGCCTTAATCCTGGGCCTTTCTGAATTTGATTGAGATTCTGTTTTAAATTATAGAGAGGTCTATTGACACATAAACTTTTTTTCTTTTCTTTTTTGTTTTATTTGTACTGGGGATTGAACCCAGGGCCTTGCTTATTCTAAGTATGCATTCTACCACTGAGCTACTCCCCCAGCCTATGATCTTTTTTCTTTTATAAACCTAAGCAAATCTTTTCTTGTTTTGCAACTAATTTAATATCAGCCAATGTTACTCTTAGTGTAGTATTTAACTGAATCCTGTTTCTTATTTTTTTTCTCAATTTTTGTTCTGAAAAATGTTATATCTATTGAAAGTTGGTAGAATAATATAAGGAATATCTTTTTACCTTTGATCTGTATTTATCTGCTATTAACATTTTGACATTTCCACATTATATTGCTTTATATGTGTTCATTTTTTCCTCTGAATCATAATATTTAGAAAGTAGTTTGTAGGTATCACTGTACTACTCTCCTAAATACTTCAGGAAATGTTTCTTTTTTTAAGAGAGAGAGGGACAGTGAGAAAGACGGAATCAATTTTTTATTTAGTTTTTCATGTTGCTTTCGTTGCTCTGACACTTCGTTGTATACGTGGTGCTGGGGTTTGAACCATGTCCTCATGCATGCCAGGCAAGTGCCCTAAACACTAAGCCCCTACTCCAGCCCCCCCCCCCCAGGATATATTTCTTAAAAATAAGGATATTGGGGCTGGAGTAATGGCTCAGCAGTTACAGCACTTGCCTGGCATGCACAAGGATGCGAGTTCAAACCCCAGCACCACATATACAAAGAAGTCTTGGAACAACAAAAGCCACATGAAAAGTAAATAAAGTTGATCGTATATTTTAAAAACTCCACCAGAAAACTACTTGAGCTTATAAATAGATTTAGCAAAGTGCCAGACTACAAGATCAATACCCATAAATCAGTAGCTTTCTTATACACTAACAGTAATGAGGCAGAAGAAATCAGGAAATAGGTCTCGTTCACAGTGTCCTCTAGAAGAATAAAATACTTGGGAATTAATCTAACAAGGGAAGTCAAAGACCTCTACAACGAAAATTATTGGACATTGAAGAATGAAATCCAAGATGATGTAAGAAGATGGAAAGATGTTTTATGCTGTTGGTTAGGCAGAATTAATATAATAAAAATGGTCATTCTGCCAAAGGCTCTATGTAGATTCAATGCAATCCCCAATAAGATACCAATATCATTCTTTACAGATATAGAAAAAGCAATTCTCAAATTCATTTGGAACAATAAGAAACCCAGAATTGCCAAAACATTACTAAGCAAGAAAGATGAAATAGGCAGTTTTTGCTATACCAGATCTAAAACTATACTATAGAACTGTAGTAACAAAGACAGTATGGTACTGGTATCAAGATAGGAAAGAAGACCAATGGAATAGAATAGAAGACCCCAAAACAAACCCACAAATCTTTAACATCTGATCTTTGACAAAGGGGATGAAAATATAACATGGAGGAGTGACAGCTTATTCAACAAATGGTGCTGGACAAACTGGATAGCTACTTGCAGAAAGTTGAAATTAGACACTTACCTTTCACCTTGCACAAAAATCAAAATGGATCAAAGAACTAGGAATTAAACGAGTTACCATGCAACTACTGGAAGAAAAGTTAGGACCAACACCCCAGCATTTGGGAGTAGGCAGACTTTCTCAGCACGTCTCCTAAAGTAAAAGAAGTAAAGTCAAAAATCAGTGAGTGGGGTGTCATAAAGTAAAAAGCTTTTTCACAGCTAAGGAAATGTTAAAAATTTTCGAGAGACTTCCTACAGAATGGGAGACATTCATGGCCTGTGATTCTTCTGACAGGGGACTAATATCCAGAATTTACAAAGTCCTCAAAAATCTCAATACCAAAAACAAACAACCATATCAACAAGTAGGCCAAAGAACTAAATAGGAACTTCTCAACAGAGGACAGGGAACAAGCCAATGAATACATGAGAAAGTCCTCCAAATCACTAGTAATCAGAGAAATGCTAATCAAAACTACATTAAGATTTCACCTCACGCCAGTCAGATTGGCAAAGATGAAGAATACAAATAATAACATACTGGAGGGATTATAGGGAGATAGGAACACTAGTACAGAATCATGCTGAGCAAAGTTAGCCAAACCCAGAGAGTCAAGGGTTGAATGTCTTCACTCATTTGTGGAGGCGGGAGCTAAACCCAGGCCTGTGTGAAAGGTGGTCAGTCTCATATATTAAACCCAGCAAAGGCATAGTAACACATAATCTAGGGCAATCATAGGTATGTATCGGGAAGGAGCGGGGAGACAAAAGGGAGGGAGAATAAGGAGGGATCTGGGAGGTAAATCTGATTTAAAAATATATACATAACATTGTTACTTTGGATGCATTTTGATTGTATAATAACAATTTCTTAATAAAAAATAAAAATACGAAATTAGAGTAAAAATTTTTAAAAAGGATATAGCTCTGCATAACCAAAATACCATTTTCAAATTTTCCCAGATGTTATGATTCCTGCGTAGCTGATTATTTTTCCTTTTCTGATTCCTCAAATTTTTAATTGGATTTTTCTGGTAATAATTTATATGATCGAAGTGTACTTTGTGAAGTAGAGATTTTTTTTATCACTGGAGATGTTAGAAGATGGCATATTAAGGACTTTGTAAAGTGGATTCTGAGTTTAAATAGAAAAGAGATTGTGTAACAACTCAAGTCCTCAAAAAAAAAGTTAGATACCAGTGATTTCTGAAGTTATGTAACCATCCTTTAAATTTTGTTGTTTCTGTTGCATTTTAGAAACAACTTTCCAGACCTCTCTTGACTAGACTTATGCCATCAGTCTCTTAGTAATTTGTGTTCTATGAAATCACAGTTTTAGGGAACTGTGAGAGAGTAGATTTTCTGTATATACTCTTACAGGAAGATGAAAAACTAATAAGTTGTCGGTTAGCTATGTTTTGTTAGAGATAAAATTATATAGCTGATGATTAATTTCATTCTGGGATCCAGTCAAGGACCATATATTGCTTGCTCCCTCTAATTTCAAATAGTTCCATCACCTCTCTTTTTTGGTTTGTTTTATTTTGTGTCTCATGACATTGACACTTTTGAAAATCCAGACTAGTGTTGTAGGATTAGCATTCTCTGATTGTTTTCTTGTGGTTTGTTTCAAATTTAACCGTTTTAGCAAGAACACTTCACAAATGGTGGTGTATTCTCAGGATGTAACATCAGAAGGCTCATAACTGTTTGTACTATTTTGGGCAATGCAAAGTTTAGTGAAGGTGACAGTCACCACCTTACTAATAGGTAATTTGTAGGATAATGCATTATGAGTATCCTGTTGTTCAGCAATCTCTCACAGTATTTTAATGTCTGTTGGTAATTTTTACTCAAATGATAGATGCTAAATAGTGATTTTTCATCATTGCTCATACATTTGTTAACTGGTATTCTCCCCTTTTTTTCATATCATTACAATGGATTTTCTAATTTAATTTTGATTGAATCCATTTCAGGTTCTTTTTTATATTTCTCCAGTGAATAAATTGGTGGGTACGCTGATGACTGTGTTATCCCTTTTTCCAGGTAAGAGGGATGGTAGTGTCTATTCTTTGGTAGTGTTGATTCTTACGTTTAACATTTCTTGGGCGGGGGAGGGGGGTTGTTTTTTTGGTTTTTTGTTGCTTTTTTTTGGCTAGTACTGGGGTTGAACCCAGGGCCTCGTGTACTACTGCATGCTAGGCAAGCACTCTACCATTGGGCTACATCCTCAGCCCTACCTTAACATTTTTATTTTAATATATTTTCCTTTTGCCAATAGATTGAGGGGAGTTCTGGGTTTTCTTTCTTTCCTTTTTATTTTATTAAAATATATATAAATATAGCTTCAAAAAAATTTTAATAGGGACTTCCACTATATAAAGCAGAACATACACCTCTTATTTTCTTCCATATTATTATAAGCCATGCTGTTCTCCAATATTGTGTATTTTAGGCATGATTGAACATGGTCTCAGTGACTGTTCTCAGTACAGACCCCGAAAGAGTATGTCTGAAGATGCTGGGCTTCAGGAAAGTAATCCTCCTGCAGATGATTTTGTTTCTGGGATGGCTTCTAATATTTCAAATACCAGTTTGGGAACTGTCAAGAAAATCATGGCAGGAAACCATGGAGGAGATGCGTCCATCAATAGTGAAAAGCCTTTTCTCCAAGTAGAACATGATAGCACTAAAGAACAGGAACCCATTGATGCTAATCGATATTTGAAACCTCCATCTCGTCCATCTCCAGAGTCTTCAGAAAGTGACTGGGAGACCTTGGATCCTAGTATCTTGGAGGACCCCAACCTGAAAGAAAGGGAACAACAGGTGGGATTAGACAAGACAAACTTATTTCCAAAAGACTCTGTGTCCTCAGACAGTCCTCCAATTACTGTACAACCTCAAGCTAACACGGGGCAGGTGGTCCTGATACCAGGGCTTATTTCAGGTTTGGAAGAGGACCAATATGGCATGCCTCTGGCCATCTTCACAAAGGTAAAGTGTAATGCCCTGTAGTATGGACATTAGAATTTAACTTTCAGTGTTGAACACATTTTCAGGTCTGAAAATTGTCCTTGAAAACTTTGTGAAATATAAATAAATAGTGCTGTGATAATCTGTGATGATAGTATAAAGCTATAGAGAGGTAACTCAGAGGGTTTTGATTGGAAAGAATTTTGAAATTTAATAGATATGGAGTTGGAAGTCACTGAATGTGTTGGGTTTGATTTTTTGTCTTTTTTTTAAGAGAATGAGTTAATTTTTCTGTTTTTTTTTAATCTGTTTTTTGTTTTTCCTCCACTTTGTTGTGTATGTGGTGCTGTTTTTAATTATTCAGGTTTCTCTTTTTTAAAAAAAAGAATGAATTGAGTAAATCTAGTCTTGAGTACACTTAACATATATTAAAATACTAAAATTGGGGTCTGGAGTGCTTATCTGGCATGCACAGGGATCTGGGTTTGAACCACAGCACCATATGCACAACTAAGTGTCAGAGAAACAAAGGCCAGATAAAAAGATGAATAAAATTGATTCTCTCTTTCTCACTCCGTCTCTCTTCATCTGAAAGAGAAAGAAAGAAAGAAAGAAAGAAAGACCTAAAATTGTAGTCCCAGTTCCTCAGGAGGCTGAGGCAGGTGGAGTGCTTGAGCCCAGGAGCTCAAGACTAGCCTGGGCAATATAGCAAGAACTATGTCCAAAAAGAGGCTAGTCGTGGTGGCCCACACCTTTATTCCTAGGTATTCAGGAGGCTGAGATAGCAAAATTGCAAGTTCCAGGCCAGCTTGGGCAATTCAGCAAAACTCTCACAATAAAACGGGTTGGGAATGTAGCTCAGTGGTATAGCACTTACCTAGCATGGGCAAGGTCCTGGGTTCAGTTCAAGTACCACAGAAAGAAAAGGGATAGAAGAGGAAGAGAGGGAAGAGGAAAGAAAAAATACTACAATTTTTAAAGATAGTGTTAAAGGAGAGTACAATTTTCACAGGGATGGAGGAAGGGAATTCAGTTTTCTTAAAACTGATATCCAAGAACCTGGGGGTTAAAACTCAGATTTTTCAGACTGCTGAGAACGTTAAGTAGCCACACATTATGACCTTTTGAACTAAATATTATGACTTCATATACTTTTTGAGTCTTCCCAGGGATTTTTTTTTTTTGTCAGATTGCTGAAACAGAGCAAATGTGAAGATTTATTCCAATAAACCATGTTTAGCAGGATATTAGATTTGTGTGACTTATACTAGTACTGAATATTTGATAGGCTTACTTACCACTATCATTTCTGGTAAAGAAAGCATTTTTCCTTTTTTGGTTTTATGTTTTGTTTTATACCAATTAAAATCTAACTTATTGTTTTAGTCACAGTTTTTTTTTTTTTAAAGAAAGAGGGGATAGTGAGAGAAAGAGAGACAGAGAGAATCAATTTTTATTTAGTTTTTCACATGGCCTTCGTTGCTCTGAGACTTCGTTGTGTACGTGGTGCTGGGATTTGAACTCGCGTACTTGCGCATTCCAGTCAAGCGCCGTAACTGCTGAGCCACCGCTCCAGCCCCCTTAGTCACAGTTTTAAATGCAGATGCAGATTGTTTCATGTCAGTAATTTTGGAAGATGATCTTAAAACCAAATTGGTTTCTGTCTTTATTCCTGTTAAAGTTCTTGTACAAAAACAAACATTAGCAAAACATCTTTAAAAATTATTTCAAAAATAGCCAGAGAGAATTTTGGATGCCTGGAGAATATTGCTGAAGTAGGGTGATTATCATATGAATAAGTAGAAATAGATTTCCACCTAATAAAACAATTATTTCTGGAAGATCTAGTGCTCCAGCCTTTCGGTCTCTTCTGGGTACTTGAACTTGTGTGAGGATGAAGTCTTTTATGTCAGTCTTAGAAACCAGGCTTACTTCACAAATGTTGGAGGCACTAGTCCCCAGATGTACTCAAACCTTTCCTGAGAGCAGATTTAGGAAGTACAGTAGAAAGAGATACTGAAAGGAAGAGGAAGGACTAGAGGCTCATCTGTGGGGCAGGCTGCCCATGGGGGGATGGGATGGGAATTAGATCAAAAGGAGGAAAGTTAAGTAGTGAATTGTACCTCTGTAATATTTATGCTTTGCTGCTACACATTTTTTTTTTAAAGAGAGAGTAACAGAGAAAGAGAGAATCAGTTTTATTTAGTTTTAATCTGATTTTCATTGCTCCAATACCTAGTTGTGTATGTGGTGCTGGGGTTCAAACCTGGGTCCTCGAGCATGCCAGGCAAGCGCCACAACCGCTGAGCCTCCACTCCAGCCCCACTATACTACTTTGTAACCAGAGAAACATTGAAAGGGAATGAGGGAAATGTGAGAAGATAATCCTGAACACTTTTCTTCCGTTTCTCCCATGATTTTAAGTCTCTCCTCACTACAAAAAGTGTTCTGAAATTGGCCACACTGTGGAACAGAGCAATTATTATGCCTTCAGAAAGGACTGGCACCGAGAAAGTTAGAATTCCTACTTGTTTTAAATCTCATAAGTCGACCTCCCCTTTCTCTTTTCCAGTTATGGGATAATAATCATTATTTAATCAAATTAGTTGATTACCTTAAGTAAAACTCTGATTAAAGTTACCTCAGGGGGCTGGAGTAGTGGCTTGGCGGTTAAGGTGCTTGCCTGGGAGGTTCAGACCCCACTACCACGTACACAATTAGGTGTGAATGTGGAAAAACTCAATAAAAATTGATTCTGTCTATCTGTGTCTCTCTCTCTTTCTTTCTCTATCCTTCTCTCTTTAAAAAAAAAAAGTTGCCTCAGTACAATTATTATTTAATCAATTAAAAACAAAGTTTTTAAAATTAAGTTTAGTTTAAAACTCAAAGAAGTTACCTTAACCTCTAATGAATAAATGTGCTTTTTATTGTTTGAGAAATAAAGAAGATGATTTTAGATAACCACTAAAAATGTTTTTCTTTTTGGGGCTCAGCAGTAGAGCACTTGCCTGGCATGCACAGTGACCCAGGTTAGAACCCTAGTATTATATACACAATTAAGTATCAGAGAAAGTAAAAAACCATATGAAAAAACAAACAAAATTGATTCTTTCTCTTTCTCTCACTCTCTTTAAAAATTTTTTTTCTTTTTAGGTTCTACTGAGTTTTTAAACTTTTACGGAAAAGATCAGCCACTTAGGTTTTCTTGATTACTTGTATCTGGTTATTTTTTTTTTTTTTTTAAAGAGAGAGGGACAGTGAGAGAGAGAAAGAGAGAAACAATTTTTATTTCAGTTTTTTATGTGCCCCTTATTACTCCAAGCCTTCATTGGGTACGTGGTGCCAGGGTTTGAACTCAAGTACTTGCAAATGACAGGCAAGCGCTGTAACCGCCGAGCCACCACTCCAGCCCCTGGTTAATTTTTTTTAAATGCACAGTTGCCTCTACCAAAAGATCATTTTACTTAGAATTCTCTTAAGTTTCAATTTATCTGTACCTTCTTTCGTAAAACCATAAATTTTTGGAAAAACTTAAAAGAGTATGTAGTTAGAAGCCATGTTTTTATCTGTCACTCCTATTAAACTTATTTAAATATTTCTTCTAAGTTTGCATTTGGTTTGTTTGCTTGTGAATTATCATTTTCAAATTTAGAGAACCTGCAGATAGCTTGATTGATTAAAAAGTCAAGGATTCAAGCATATGAATTTTATTTAAGTGGAATCATTTTTTTCCTCTTAACATTAATGTAAATTTATTCATGTTTTCACATGATTATTATTTTTGGCTAACTTTTCATTATTCAACTCTTCTATAGTTCATCCCTTTTGCACATGAATATCTACATCATTTTCAGTTTCTGGCTACGACAAATAATGCTGCTACAAAATTGTTATCCAGGAAATTTGCTGTACATGTGCAAGAGTTTTTCTAGAATGTAATTCCTTGAAGAGAAAATGTCATAGGAAACAGGGTCTTCAGCATTACTGAATAATTCCAAACTATTAAATGGTTGCAACAATTTTTATTCCTGCAAGCAGTGTATAAGAGTTGTCATTGTTCCACATTTTCATTAACACTTGATATTATCAGATATTAATTTTCAGCTAATCTGTATATATCTTATGGCTCTTGGATTACATTTCTTTTTCTTTTTTTTTTTTTTGTGGTTTTTTTGTTGTTTTGTTTGTTTGTTTTTGAGTGAGAGAGAATTTTATATATTTTTTTCATCTGGCCTTTGTTTCTCTGAAACCGAGTGTGTATGTGTGCTGGGGTTTGAACCCAGGTGCTTGTGGATGTCAGGCAAGTGCTCTAACCACTTAGCTACCACTCCAGCCCTGCATTTTTCAAGAATCACTATTTTAAAATTTTTCCCTGTGTAGTGTTGGATCAAACCTTCTGGATCTTCTCTCTTCTTCTCACTGATCTGTGGAACTTCTTCATATATTCTGGATATTTTTATATTTACCAATTATTCACTTCATGTTAGTGCTTTGGGAGTCTTGTTTAGCAAGTCTCCCCTGCCTCAACATTATAAAAACATTCTCCTATATTATTATGATTTTTTATAATAGAAGATTTTTTTTTTTTTTAAGAAAGAAGGGACAGAGAGAGAGAGAAAGAGAGAAGCAATTTTTATTTAGTTTTTTCATGTGACTTTCATTCCTTGGACACTTCGTTGTGTATGTGGTGCTGGGGTTTGAACTCACGTACTTGCGCATGCCAGGCAAGTCCTGTAACCGCTGAGCCACTGCTCCATCCCCAGATTTTTTTTTTTTTTTAAGAGAGGACAGTGAGAGAGACAGAGACAGAAAGAATCGATTTTTTTTTTTTAATTGAGTTTTTCCACTTGGTTTTTGTTGCTCTGACACTTAGTTGTATACATGGGTGCTGGGGTTTGAACTCATGTACTTGCACATGCTGGGCAAGCGCTGTAACCGCCAAGCTACCGCTCCAACCCGTATATGATTTTTTTAAAGCATTATAGTTTTCCCTTTTACATTTTGGGCTACCTGCAATTGATTTTACTTGTTGGTAGGGAAGGGGGTCTGTTTCTGAACTCTTGCTGCTCTTTGTTGGTGCATTTGTCTGTCACCTGTACCAATCCTTACACTGTGTTATTATCATGTAAGTCATTTGGAGTAAAGTCTTCCTGTCATGTTATTGTTCTTTAAGTGTTTCTTTTTGGTAGAGATTACATTTAAAATTTAAACCATAGATAATTTTGGAGAGAATTGGCATCTCTACAATATGGAAGCTTCTAGTTCATGAACATGCTTGTTGATTCTGATGAGAGAAGACATGAGAAAACAGCAGTTGGTTCTAGTCTTAACTTAACCCATTCCATGTCATGTGAGAAAAAAGTACACTGTGCTTTCCCAGTTCTTTGGCAAATAAGCTCATAATAGTTTTACTAAATTGAGTTGTGTTTTTTCTGGTTTTCATTTGTGGTTAAAAAACATGTAAGAGGGGGCTGGAGCGGTGTCTCAGTGGTTATGGCTCTTGTGTGGCATGTGCAAGTATGCGAGTTCAAACCCCAGCACCACATACAAAACTAAGTGTCAGAGCAACGAAAGCCACATGAAAAACTAAATAGAATTGGTTCTGTCTTTCTCTCTCTCTCCCTCTCTCTTTCAAAAAAAAGATTAAAGAGTTCCAGCTTCTGGAACTCTTCTCTCCCATAGTATCATGTACTATCTGTCAGGTACAAAGCACTCCCCTAGCTGCAATGAAGAATATGAAGTTATAAAAGGTATATCTCCTTATTTCCTCTCCTTAGATTTATCTCATGATGTAATCAAGTTATTTGCTTTATCATCCAGATAACTATAATTCAGTGCTTAAAAAACTGATGAGAGGTTGAAAAGTAAAACTTGTGGAACTTGAGGCTGAAGTTCAGAGGCTCAACAAATCTGCCTTTCTGGCTTCATGCACAAGTAATGCCACATGTTGAAAACCTATTCTGATTTAGAATCTTTCAGCAGAATTTTCATATCCTGCTTTAGTGAATCCCTCCAGTGTTCATCACACCTTTACTCTCAGGAAGTGGGCTGAGGTATTTGGGGATCTTGTTTTATTTTTTATTTTTTGCACACTTAAATGCCTGTTTCAAGACTATAATTTTCAAAGCAGTACTATTCAAATACAATTCATGTAGAAGACAATTAAATACACAGTTACTGTCAGTGTCATTTTGTCATTTTTGCTTTAAATAGTAGCGAATATCTTGACCTTTTTGTGGGGGATTTTTTTGGGGGGTGTTCCTTGGTTGTGTTTGGTTTGGTTTGTGTGTGTGTGTGTGTGTGTGATCCTGGGGCTTGAACTCAGGACCTTATGCTTATCAGGCAAGCACTCTAGCGCCAAGTCATAGCCCCAGCCCCACATCATTTTTTATTGGACAATAAAATAATGCAGTGTTTTGCTATTCTCATAGTACTTTGGTGGTTTCGTGCAGATGCATGTGTTTTAAAATTTCTAACAGCTTTCTATTAAACAGCATACTTTAAAAAAAAAAGTAAGAGAAAAAGAGAATCAACTTTATTTTTTCTCCAACACTTAGCTGTGTATGAGCTGCTGGGGTTTGAACCCGGGTCCTTGCTCATGTCAAGCAAACACTCCAAACTGTTGATCCACCACTCTAGCCCCAACAACATACTTTTTAATGGACTTAAGTACTTTAAATGATAAAGTTCAATTCATTAGTTACTATAAAGGCTTTTAAGTTGAACCAAGAACAAAGTGATCAAGTAAGACAACCTTATATTAAACCACTTTGCCAATATTTGATCATTCATGAAGAAGATTATCTAATCAGTAACTGGATGTATTGCAATCAAGAGCTGTGACTCAAAGATTAGCTGTTTGGGGGACAGGCAGGAAAGAATAGGTATTTCTTTTACTGTTAGTTCTCTTGCTGTTAGCTTGAAAAGAAAGGTAGCTGTTCTTTTATTTTTCTGATATTTTCAATTACTTTTATAATCCATAGGGATATCTGTGTTTGCCCTACATGGCATTGCAGCAGCATCATCTTCTCTCTGATGTCACCGTTCGGGGATTTGTTGCTGGAGCTACTAACATCCTTTTTCGACAACAGAAACACCTCAGTGATGCCATTGTGGAAGTATGTGTGTGTCTAAGTGGTTGTACTTGGCCATGCTGGCCCCTTTGTTCCTTTCTTAAATATAAATATGAAGGTATAGTAACAACACCACTGGTACTATGTGCCAGGCATCCTAGCACTTTATATTAAGTGATCTAATTGTCATAACAACTCTGTGAGATATAGGAGTCCTTACTGTTTATGCTTTACACCTATAGATGCTGGGGAACAGAGAGATTAAGTGACTTGCACAGTGTCAAACAACTAATAAATGATTGAGCCAGTATTCCAATCTGAGCAATTTGAATCTGTGACTCAATAAAATGTGTTTATTGTTTAAATAATTCAAATCTTTCTAGGCTTTTTATTATGCTCTTGATACTAAGAAGAAATCTATGAATAGAAATTTGATATTTTATCAAGTCAAATTTATATATAAGAATTTAAATCATTTATTTAATTTTACAGGTGAAGTAATTTTAAGGAAAAGAAATTTTAGGCACTTTTTTTAATTTTTTTTTTTTAAGAGAGAAGGACAGTGTGTGAGAGAGAGAGAGAATCAGTTTTTATTGAGTTTTTCACATGGCTTTCATTGCTCTGACACTTAGTTGTGTATGTGGGTTGCTGGGGTTTGAACCCGTGTACTTGTGCATGCTGGGCAAGCGCTTTAACCACCAAGTCACTGTTCCAGCCCCAATTTTAGGCACTTTCAAGGTTTTGTAGTTAATGACAGAAAGTACATGCTTCATGGGAAAATGATGATGATAATTGAAAAATCTATCGTTGAAATTATATTTATTATGATCCTAAATTTGAGGAAGGAAAAAAATGTGTATACTATCCAAAACTAGTGGGTATGGGTGGGAGGACCACAGAGTTCCTTCGACATTGTTAGTTACATTTTAATTCAGAAGTTGGTTGGCACATTCATGGAGTTTGTTTTATTATTATACTCGAAAACAAATCTATAAGTTATACATATTTCTTTGTATATCAAATATTACATAATACTATTCTGAAGTATGCACTGAAAAGGAAAAATTTTAAGGAGTTATACTTAAGTTTGTTCATTTCTGTAGTGAGATAAAAACGATTTTACTGTGCAGTT
Source organism: Aplodontia rufa (assembly GCA_004027875.1). Lineage (NCBI taxonomy): Eukaryota > Metazoa > Chordata > Mammalia > Rodentia > Aplodontiidae > Aplodontia > Aplodontia rufa. Next base: position 64,681 of record PVKS010006538.1, on the reverse strand, counting down.
ATCTCTATATTTCCAAAATATAATCAACATGAATTACTATTATAATTTAAAATAATATATTTATGCATGTATTTTCAAAAAAAAAAAAAAACATGAGCATTTTTAAATCCAAAAAGAAAAAAGCTCCAGTGTAAAAAATGGGTTTCTTTTTTATGCTTGCCATTGAAAATGCTGTCATTCATATTTTTTTTATTTCCAGCTCCAACTTCCCAGTAGTTACTCTTTAAAGTGTGGCATAAATATCTGTATGAATGCCCAGATTCTGACTTGTACCTGTGTACCCTCTAGGTAGAAGAAGCTCTGATCCAGATCCATGATCCAGAACTCAGGAAACTGCTTAACCCAACTACTGCAGACCTAAGGTTTGCAGATTACCTAGTAAAGCATGTCACTGAAAACCGGGATGACGTCTTCCTGGATGGCACTGGCTGGGAGGGAGGTGACGAATGGATCCGGGCCCAGTTTGCAGTCTACATCCATGCCCTGCTGGCTGCTACACTGCAGTTAGGTAAGAAACCACACAGCAATCCTTTTTGTTGTAATCTTTTATGTTGTAACATTTATGGTGTTTTGAATTGCACAAGAATTACATATTCATTATAGAAAATGACCTGTTACTCCTTTATATAGAGTAGTCTTCATATTTTGAGTATTTTATATCTTTCAGACCTTTTTCTGTGTATTCATATTTGGATCTGGGTTTTACGATGTTGTTTGAAGGGCTGGGGTTTTTTGTTTGTTTGTTTTTTGAGATGGGATCTCACTGTATTGCCACAGCTAGTCTTGAACTCATGGGATCAAGCGATCCTCCCACCTCACACTCCCAAGTAGCTGGGACCACAGGTGTACATAGCACAACTGATGCCTCTCTGGTGTTTTTTGGTGGTCCTTTTGCAAAAATGGATCCCTTTAAACATATTTTCTGAAACTAAATTTTTCTTCATAGTAGAAGCATGAACATATATGAAGACAATAAATACTGATCTTTATTTTTCTTTTTTTTTTTTAAAAGAGAGAAGGACGGTGAGAGAGAGAGAATCAATTTTTATTGAGTTTTATACAGGGCTTTCATTGCTCTGACACTCAGTTGTGTATGTGGGTGCTGGGGTTTGAACTCACGTACTCGCACATGCAGAGCAAGCGCCTTAACCACTGAGCTACTGCTCCAGCCCTTTATTGTTCTAATATGAAAAATAACATTCTGGATAGTTAAACCTTCAAATTTATACCCCATTCTAAGAAAAATTATTCTTATTAATAATTAAAATGGTTTAGGTAAACGTAAATGCACTTCTGTGTTAAAAACTCTTAGGCAAAAAACGTATAAAGTGAAAGTAGGACTCTGACATGAATTTTTCCACCATGGACATTTGGCAAATTTCAGTATACTTATTGTTGTTATTAAAAATACATTGAGGGCTGGAGCAGGATCTCAGCAGTTACAGTGCCTGCCTGGCATGTGCAAGTATACAAGTTCAAACCCCAGCACCACATACACAATGAAGTGTTGGAGCCATGAAAGCCACATGAAAAAACTGAATAAAATTAATTCTGTCTTTCTCTCTCTCTCTCACTATCCCTCTCACTTTAAAAATAAATAAATAATGGGCTGGAGCAGTGGCTCAGTGGTTTCGGCACTTGCATGGCAAGCATGAGAACCCGGGTTCAAACCCCAGCACCATGTACACAACTAAATGTTGGAGTAACTAAGCCCATGTGAACAACTAAATAAAGTTGTTTCTCTCTTTCTCTGTCTCACTGTCCCTCTCTCTTTAAAAAATAAAATAAGTAAGTAAACAAACAAACGACCGAACAAATATTGATGGGGCTGGAGCAGTGCTCAGCAGTTACAGTGCTTGCCTGGCATGTGCGAGCATGATAATTCAAACTCCAGCATCACATACATAACCAAGGGTTGGGGGAACAAAAATCACATGAAAAACTAAATAAAAATTGCTTCAGTCTTCCTCTTTCTCTCTCTCTCTCATTGTCCTTCTTTCTTTTAATAAGGAAAAAAAATGTTGAGGGGCTAGAGCATGGCTCAGTGGTTAAAGTGCTTGCCTGGCATGCATGAAGACCTGGGTTCGAACTCCAGCACCACGTACGCAACTAAGTGTTGGAGAAATAAAGGCCAGATGAAACAAATAAATAAAATTGATATTCTCTCTCTCTCCCCCCCCTCCCTCTCTCCCTCTCTTCCTCTCTTCTCTTCCTCCCCTACCCCTTCTTTAAAAAAGAAAAAAAGCAAAAAAATAATAATGTTGAGAGCTGGAGAGGTGGCTCTGCGGTTACTGCGCTTGCCTGCCATGCACGAGTATGCAGGTTCAAACACCAGCACCTTAAAAAAAAAGAAAAATAACATTTGTGCAGAGATAGATATCCTAATTGCCTTCTCCATATCTATAAACTAGTATGTTTATTCACTATCAGGTTGATAGTTTTGTTTAATAAATAATGCTGTCCTCATAATGGTAAGGAGAACATGGAAACATTGGAGTTGTAAGGAACCTTGGAAAATATCTGGCTCAATCCTCTTATTTTCCAGTTAGGAAAATGAAGTTCTCAGTGAATAAGTGACTTGCCAAAGACCACATAGCTTCTTAACAGGATTTTGGAACTAGACCTAAGTTTCCTGACATCTGGTAGGCCATCTCCCAAAACAAGTTGTGGGGGGAGGGATAAAGCTATTCCTTCACCCTTTATGGTTGTTAATCTTCACATCTGTGAAAGGCTGGCTCAACTTCTTTCAAATATTTACTTGACAGATAATGAAAAGATATTATCCGACTATGGGACAACTTTTGTTACAGCATGGAAGAATACTCACAACTACAGGGTATGGAACAGCAACAAGCATCCAGCACTTGCAGAAATAAATCCAAAGTAAGCATATCCTCTGAAGACTGAGAGTACATAAAACGGTTACTTTACTAAGTGTCCGAATACAAAGAAAACCATATCTTAGCTTTGATATTGTGAATATCTTTAAGAATTACCTTAAGTAGGTTATACAAAGGCTGATACAAGTGGTGCACACCTCACCCAGCCAGGGGTGCTAAGGCAAGAGGATCAAAAGTTCAAGGCCAGCCTGGGCAACTTAGTGAGGCTCTGACTCAAAACAAAAAATAATAAAGGTTGGGATATTACTCAGTCATAGTGCAGTCCTGGATTCAATTCCTAGTACCATTGCAAAAAAAGAAAAGAAAAAATCCTACATATAGAAAAGCAGCTTAAAAACTGCTTTCATATTCAAAATCTTTGAACAAAAAACACAAGACATTATTGGAAGCACCAACATTTCTCCAGCTCTCAATATAGTCATAGGGGAAGTGTCTGACACTTGGTGATACCTAGAATGTGATGGTCTTCTCTCCCTTTCCCTGGAGCTATACTTAAACAGAATGGGCAAACAAGATAAAAGCTTAGAAGGAGATATATCAGATTGTAAAATTCAGCAAAATTTAATACATGCCACAATACTGAATATTGACTAAACAAAGACTATTCCTTGTAGGCGTAAAAGATATACTGTGGAGTGATACACTTATGAAATAACATCTGGGTGTGAATACAACAAAGTAGAATCTAAGGGGAACAATTGATATAATGCATATACATGCTAGAAACTTATTTCTAAATTAAAGTATTAAAATGACATTGTCCTTAATGATATAAGCATACACTGACTTTTTTTTTTTTTTTTTGTATTTTAAACTTTTACTTCTTGGTAAGAAATGAACAAAAGTTACCATGTGTGAGACCATGGTTTCTCCAGTACTGCAAAAAAATAATAAATCCATGCATGTTGACCCACATCTGCTCTGCAATCCCAGCCACTCAGGAGAGAGGCAGGAGGATTATCACAACTCCAAGGACAACCTTAGCAACTTAGCAAGACCCTCAGGGACTTAGCAAAACCCTGTCTCACAATAAAAAATGAAAAGAACTGTAGATGCAACTCAGTGGTAAAGCACCCCTGGGCCCTGGTTTTAATCCCCAGTACTGGGGCGGGGGGTGGGGGGGATAGAAGTCACCTTTGTTTTGACTACCATATTACTAGGGAGCTAGGGTTAATTTTATTTAGTTAGAATAGGAATGTGATTTAAGTGATGCTAGAAGGGACACCCTCACACACAAGCACGCATACCCAAATACTTAAGCCATCATGACCTGGGAAGCATGTGTGGGGGTGAAGTGATGTGGAAGGGATTTAGAAACAATGTAAAGTCAAGAAAAATTGCTAGGTTCAACACTAATTTGGGATTACTTATCATTTAGTTAACATATGTAAGAATTTAGTTATCATACTTAACTATAGCAGAAATTTATATTGCCATTTGAATGTAGTAAAAACAGAATTAAAAGACAAAACCATTTCATTAACATTAAATGAAAAAGCTGAGATTTCAAAGTAGTCTCCCTCATTGACTATGAAATCTGACCAAAACATGCTGAGGGGAAATGTGAGCCGATTTGCCAGTCAGTGGCACTTTCACTGGTGGTGCTTAGAAGCCAAATCTGTCTTGTCAGGCACCACCATGCAGGCCTTCCCATTCACTGCATCTGGTGCCTTGAACTTGAACCAGCTCTGCAGACTGTATTGCAGGTCCATGAGAGGTTTAGTTGGAGTGAGTGTTAAATAAAATAAAATTTATTAAATAAAAATTAAAATTTAATGTTATTAAATTAAAATTTAATGTTATTAAATTAAAATTAAATTTAATAAAATTATAGAAGTTATGTAAGTTGAAAGGCTGAAGAAGGACCTGTTAAATAGATAAATTATAAAATCATGACAGCCAGCAGATTTTCAACAAATTCACTAGATTAAAAACAAGAAACGGGGGCTGGGGATGTAACTCAGTGGTTGTCTATGACACCCTTTCTTCAACTCCTAAAGATTCGGAAAGGCAGTCCTCAGAAAGCAGAAGGCACATTTTATTCCTAAAATGTAGCCTTCCAAGAACAGAAAGAATAATTATGTGATCTCTCAGATTTATTAGACCTGTGATTCAGGAATATAGAAAAAAGAAGAAGTGTTACTTATGCTTAATTTGACCCACAGCAGTTCATTGTCATTTGAAAAACCATAAATAGCATTTAATAAGCAGCTGTAAGGGGCTGGAGCAGTGGCTCAGTGATATTGTGCTTGCCTGGCATGCGCAAGGACCCAGGTTCAGTCCCCAGCACCACATACACAGCTAAGTGTCAGGGCAATGAAAACCAGATGAAAAACTAAAGTTGATTTTTTCTTTCTCTCTCTCTCTCTCTCTTCTTTCCCTCCCCTCCATCTTTCTGAAAGAAAGAAGCTATGGAAGGGCCAGGGATGTTGCTCACTGGTAGAACACTTTCCTAGCTTGCAGAAGGCCCTGGGTTCAGTCCCTAGTGCTGCAAAAAAAAAAAAAAAAAAGTACTCACTAGAATCATTTTTTTGTTAGACTTTGACAGAGGAACTCTTGGTTGTGAGGTAATGATTTGGATTTGTTGACCTCTTTCATAATCTGACAGTGTCAAGTTGTGTGCTTGGTTTGCTTTGTTTGTGTTTGTTTGTTTTTTGAGACAGGTTTCACTGTGTTGCCCAAGCTGGCCCTGAACTCTTGGGCTCAAGTGATTGTCCTGCCTCAGCTTCCCTGTTTGTTTTAATACAGTTTTTTTTTCCTTTTGTGTAATAGAAACAAGGAAGTAAAAATAATGTACTTTTCTACAAAAATATACTGCCATTTTTAAGACCTGTATTTTTTTTTTTTTAAGAGAGAGATGGACAGTGAAAGAGAATCAGTTTTAGTTTTTCGTGTGACTTTCATTGCTCCAACACTTCATTGTGTACATGGTGCTGGGATTTGAACCCATGTCCTTGCACATGCCAGAATCTCTGAGCCACTGTTCCAGCCCCTTTGATTTTTTAACAAAGTATGGATTTTGCTGATCCATCCACAAATCTCATGACCAGTGGTGCACATTTATAAAATGACTGGGGTCAAGGTATAATTTATGACCCTGGCCTCAGTCAGTGACTCACCTTGACTGTCCAAGTGAGCTTTTAAAAAATATTGATGGGGGCTAGAGAAGTGGCTAACCAGTAGAGCACTTGCCTGGCATGCACAAGGACCTGCATTCGATCCTCAGTAAAACATACATAACTAAGTGGAGAGAAGAAAAAAAATTAAAAGCTGACTTTCTTTTTTTCCTCTTTCTGAAAAAAAAATTTATTTTGATGGGCAGGCACATACCTGTAGTCACAGCTATGTAGGAAGATCACTTAACTCAGGAATTTTATACCAACCTGGGCAATATGGCAAGTCCTTTCTTGATAAAATGAAATGGAATGAGATAAAATGAAGTATTGATATTTGGACTCCACCCCAGACCAATAATTTAGAATATCAGGGTAGTACTAGACATAACTGCCATCCCCCAACACACACAAACACCTGTTTTATAAGGGAGGAAACTAAAACTCACACGGTTTGAGTAACCTCTTTTGGATCTCATAGCATACATGGAAAGCAGTGATCTCTGCCTAATTTCTAATAGCCACATCACCTCTGAGAGACTTAACTAATTTTTTTGTAGTGACTCTTTTGCAGCTTTTTGGGTGAAAAACTCATGATCTAAACTCAAACTTTATTTTACAGCCATCCATTTCAAGGCCAGTACTCAGTGTCAGACATGAAGTTAAGATTCTCACAGTGAGTACTTGAAAAAATATAGGGAAGATTCTTCTGTCTGAATTTATGCCATGCATTTCATTGCTATTTGGGAATTTTGTTTTTCCAATTGATAAACTTATGCTTCAAGTATTAACCAAATAGGTGCATAATATTGTCTAGCTTGGCAGTGTGTATATTTCAAAGTAAAGAAAACTTCTGTTCCATGGACAGAGATGTGAATTAATAGGATTTACTGTTCTTATTTTGATGAAGTACCTCTGACAAACCATATCTGTCCAGGAGATTGGTTAATACATCCTCATGTCTTCACCAATTTTGATTGATCTAAATGTTCTTTTAGTATATTCTGAAAATTTGCACTTAATGGTTAATAAATTTACAACAAATAATAAACAGTTTTAGCTTCCTAATAATTCTAACTTGGTTGTAGAGTGATTAGTTTATGTGTGGATAAATGCGATTTTTTAAATTGTACTTGACACTTCTGTCTTTTACTCAGTTCTGTTCAGAATAGTGAACGTGGCAAAAAAATTGGAAACGTCATGGTCACAACTAGCCGGAATGTTGTACAAACAGGAAAAGCTGTTGGTAAGGCAGACCTTAAACCAGGAACAAATTGGAATTGTGCATATCTGTTTTCTGTCCTCAATATGTAATTGACAAAAACATAAAGTTGTAGAGAACTCTGTATCACATAATAATACAAGAGCATTTTTTAAAAATTTTCATCTTACTCATTTAAAAAATTATTATGGTACCAGATAATATAGGATTCAACATTTTCATACATTTGATGGATAAGGACAAAATGTTCTGGTGAGATCACTGTTCTGTCACCAGGGTTGAAACTGTATTGCAGTTTTTTGCCCCATTCCCTGCTCTGCCCACAGTTCTTCATAAATTGAAGGGACTCAAAATAAAATAGGTGTGAGAAGCTGCTATCTTCTAGTATCACATAATAAGGAAAATGAATGAAACTAAAGGCTGAGTTTTTTTTAAAAAGAGCAACAATACATTTGCAGATCCATAGAAATGCTGGGCATGGAGTACATGCCTGTAATCCCAGCATCTCAGGAGACTGAAGCAGGAGGATTGCAAGTTCAAAGCCAGCCTCAGCAATTTAATGAGACCCAAAATAAAAATAAAAGGGCTGGGAATGTTGCTCAGTGGTAGAGTACCCGGGTTCAGTTCCCAGTACCAAGAAAAGAGAGAGAGAAGACAAATTATCAATATTCGAATGAAGGAAGGGATATCACTGTAGATCTTACAGAAATTAGAAATAAAAAATTGTGAACTATAAATAAATTTGGCAACACACATGAAATATGCAGATTACTTGAAAAACTCAAATTACCAAAACAGAGGCAGTAAGAAAAAGAAAATTGAATAGCTCTTGTAGAGAAATTGAATTCAAAATTCAAAACTTTGCCACAAGATTTTAAATTTAATCCTGGCCTATAAGGCTTCAGTTTGAGTTCTCTCAAATGTTTAAGGAAGAAGTAATATCAGTTTTACAAAATATCTTTCAGAAAATAGTGTGTGAGGTAATATTCCCAACATATTTAATAAGGCTAATATTACCCAGACACCAAAATCAGACAAATAATAGCATGCTAAATATACAATTGTGCACCTAGCTTTTTTCACCCAAAAAAAAATTTTTTTTTTTTTCAGTACAGGGGATTGAATATAGGGCCTCATGCATGCTAAGCAGGCACCTTACCAATTACCTACTTCTCCAGCCCCTTTCATTTTGAGACAAGGTCTCATTAAATTGCCCAAGCAGATCTCTTGCTTTAGCCTCTCCATTAGCTGAGTCTACAGGCATGCGCCATTCTGCCCGGGTGCTTAAATATTTTGAAGATTGTTCCATAACAATTCTAAAGGCATTTCTCATTCCTTTTCTATATGTTTAACTCTTATTTTGATATAATTTCAGACTTAAAAGCATCATAATAATGCAAAGAGCTCCCAGTTTTCTCTGATAACTGATAATGTAAAATTATTTACATTTTGTCTCATTTGTTTTGTCATACCAATATATGAAATTAGACCATCTCTTGTTTCTTAGCTCCTAAGGGAGGTTAACTAACCCTTACTAAATACAATTCAAAAACTCCAAAATGAAGTGATCTCCATGTTGGGGTCCTGATAAGTTCCAACATTGTTTATAACTGGAGAAAAACAGTGATGGAACTCTACAGACTCATTTTAAAAGGTTAACACAGACCAGACATAGTGACTCACTCCTTTAATCCCAGCGATTCAGGAGATTGAGATAGGAGGGTTCCAAGTTCAAAGCCAGCCTCAGCAACTTAGTGAGACCCTGTCTGAAAATAAAATATAAAAGGGACTGGGGATGTGGCTGAGTGGTTAAGTGCCCCTGGGTGAACCCAGTACCCAAAAAAAAGGTAAACATAAGACATATTATACCACAAGATTCTCGTGTGTGTGTGTGTGTGTGTGTGCGCGCGCGTGTGTGTTACTGGGGCTCAAACCCAGGTTCTTTATGCATTCTGGGCAAATGCTTTACCACTGAGCTACATCCCCAGTTCTTTTTTATTTTTCTTTTGAGACAAGGATTGATAAATTGCAGGCTGACTGGGATTGCAGGCATTTACCACCATACCCAACTTGATTTTTAGTGATGGCACTGCTAATTATTAAATTGTAAGGCCAAGTCTCTTTCACACTCTCCTAAGAATGTTGATTCACCTTAAATAATTTCATGTTAGCATCAAATTTTGAGAAATGTTCCTTAAAATAGACCTGAGACAGATAGAGCTCTGTAATTGTTGAATGTGGCATATTACAAAAGTTTTCCTAAGCCTAACCACTCTTCCCTTGTAGGTCATCAATAATCAACTCAATACTTAAGGTAGAGAGAGCACTTTTTACTTTTTAGGCTTCTAAATAATTCTAATGCATAGCCAGAGTTGATATTAATACTGTATTAAACAGGTTGATGAATACCTTTCAAATGCCAGAGTGGACTCTTACACCAAAAAATGGGAATGTCCTATAAGACATTCCCATGTGGAGAGAAATCATTCTGAAACCAGAAATGTAAATGGTTCTTTTCCTAATTATAACATATTGATGCCCAATGGGTTAACATTTATTAATGAGCATTGGTATTTCACTGACATTTTTCCTTGTTTTTCTTTTCCTTTCCACTCAGGTCAGTCAGTTGGAGGAGCTTTTTCCAGTGCAAAGACAGCTATGTCTTCATGGCTTTCTACCTTCACCACTTCTGCCCCCCAGAGTCTCCCTGAGCCACCCGATGGGAAGCCCTGAGGCTGGTAGCAGAAGCTGCATGGCTCTCTTAGGTGTAAGTGCTCCTGTCCGTCTGCTGCTCTCAATTTCTCCTTCTTTGGCCATGGGGTCCACAGCAGGGGACTGAGATGTGGAACTGTTTACATGGACAGTTGCACTGTCTAAATAAAGAATGCAGGGTGCTGAAAAGATGAAATCACATCCATAGCAGGAATGGCCCTCCAGGTTTGGGTTTAAACTAACTACTTTTATTTCATTCTGAGCCTGATTAAAACATGCAATGAACTGTCTAATCAATTTTAAGTTCTGAGATTGTACATTTGTTTACTTTAGAAAAGTTTTTACTTATGTATATTTTGTTCTGTTTTGCTATTTGAATATCTAGATGGTCGCTGTAATTTATATTTGCTAAAATTAAGTTATATTACTATTTAAATTTCTCTAAAGTTGGCCCTAAAATGTGTTTATAAGATTTGACAGTCCACACAGTTCAGCTTTTATTTTCCTGAGATAGAGGATGGTTTTTGGTTTGTTTTCTACACATAAAACACATTTATCAGTTCATTTCTTCCCAGAACCATAAATGTCAGAAGGGGAGGTTCTGAGGCTAGGGTGTCTTGTTTCAGGTTTTTAATTTGTTCTTTTCTGACAAACTTGCTTTGAAGCCTGCAGGAGTGCCACTGTGCTCCCTTCCTCTTCCTGACTACTAAGCCAATTAGCGTGCAGAAAAATAGCACAGTGATGGTTAACAGTGGTGTTAAAGGGGTTTGACATGAATGTGTTTGTAGGGTGGCACTCTCAAAGACCCCTGTGTTGCTTTCATCAACTCTAGTCATGTTGCAGTCTTTACTAGCATTTTTTTTTTAATCCAAAGTTTGTGCCTTCTATTTCTTCTTTTGAATAGTTTTCCATTGACAGACTTATATAGGTTGTTTTCTTAGTCTCGTTTGGTTTTTGGGTGGTTTTTTGTTGTTGTTTTGAGGGGGTTTTTTCCCCACTACTGGGGATTGAACCTTGGGCCTCACACATAATAGGTGAGTGCTCCACCACTGAGCTGTATTCCCAACCCAGTGTTTTCCTTCATAAAGTTTTTCAAGGCACTTGGCCTTCCTAGCTCCGTAACAGCTCTCATGTAATCAATCCCTGCCCTTTCTAAAAGTGTTTGTTAAAGAAAAATAAAATGATTCATAAATATTAAATAGAAATCTCAATTTAGCTCACATTTAGAAGAGGAAAGAGAAGAAAATTGCAGCCAAGCCCCAGTTACCTGTTTCCTAAGGATGTCTGGTTTAAGGTTGCCTCCTGCATGTGTGCTGCCTGCTGATTATCTGGAGCTCGGGTGTTTGCCTGCTAAGCTCATTTGCTTTTCAAGGGAACTTGAATGATATTCTCAGGGAGTGCTTATGGGGAACAGATTGCCTTTTTAGTAACAAAGGACCCTTGAAAATTCATTGTGAATATAATCTACATATGATATGGCAAGTATTGGGAAAATAAGGGAACTAATTAAGGACACTGGTTTTATTTGATTTATCCCTTTTGAAATATTTATTTATAAAATAAATCTTCCTAAGGCATGTGAAATGAACATGGGGTATAATCTAAATATCCCTAAATTTTCCAGTTTGTGCTACCCATGTCCGATTAATGTAAAAGCGTATTTAGGTTGGAGTGTAACAACTCAAGAGTTCAGCCAGGTGCAGTGATGCATGCCTCTAATTCAAGTGACTCTGGTGGCTGAGGCAGGATGATCACAAGTTGGAGGCCAGCCTCAGCAACTTAGCAAGACACTGTCTCAAAATAAAAAAGGTTGAGAATATAGCTCCATGATAAAGCTCCCCTGGGTTCAATCCCTGTACCCCCTCAAAAAAAAAAAATCTTGAGAATTCAGTGATGATAAGTTGAAGGGCTTAATATAAGAACTCTATTAATTCACTTCAGCCAGGAAAATTAACCTCAGGAAATATTATTTGAAGATAAGAAAATAATACCAAACAAAACCTTAAAAAGTACTTTAATCAGTGTTGTGCTAACACTATGAAGAATTCATTCTAAGATCTCATCTTATTTCGAGACCACATTATTAGTTGGATCATGTGCAGTTGTTACCTCTCAACTGCCAGAAGGTAACACTGCTAGGAGCTGAGAGCCCTGTGAGGAGTCAGCCAGCAAGGCACCGATTCCCTTCAGTTTTGCCAGGTTGGTATGATGGGAGGTACTCCCATCTCAATATTCAAAGCAATCTAACCATACTTTGGAATCCATTGAAGAAAAATGTCTACATGAAATTTAACTTTGCTTTAGTATCACTTATTCCCTGATTGAATTATATTTTAATTGGACATTGTATTAATGTTGCTAGTTAAAGTGGTCACTTAACAAATATCCTAGAAGATAGAAATGGTGAAGAGACGATAACCATAGTTCCTTCAGGTTTTGGGAGGTATTGGGGTTTTCAAGGCTCATAGGCCATTATATTGTTGAGGAACCCCAGGGCAGCAGCACAGTTGAAGGCAAGAAACCTGACCCTTATCCTGGGAGCCCTCATAATTCAGACTTCTGTTCCAGGCTCCAGCTGAGTGACCAGTTCAGAAGAAATAGCCTCCTCCAAACACTGGCTCTGTGAGCCATTGGAGCCCATCTGGGGCCATCTTCTGACATCACACTAGTACATTCATTGGCAGCCACACTTTATCCAGTGATTACCAAGTCTTTTGTGTTTAAGAACTTAGTATTTATAACTAGACCTGAAGGAGCTAGAGAACCAGCTGTTCTCAGGTATGCGGGAGCACAGACTATATCAGTACCTGGTGGTGGTTGTGCTGCTGTTCAAGTGACTTAAAATAGTGTTTGGGGAAAACCCCTGGTATATTCCTTCTAGGCACTGAAATAATGACATAATTAAGGCAAAGAGATCTAAAGCTGAGTCTTGGCTAAATGAGTAGAAAAAGTTGCATGTTGCAAAGACTTAGGTTTGGCATATGTATTTGGCCCATGTGCCCAGTATGAAAAGTGTACACCCAAATCCATTAGTGATTCACTAGCTCCTAAGCCCTAAAGCAGTTCTTATCTTTTGCTTTAAGATATAGCAGCCGTGATCTTTGGCAGCAAAACAGAGCATATGATGTCACTTCCCCAGCCATATCCTGCTTTCCAAGTTCTGTCTAAGCATTTAATGTTTTTCCGATTAATTTCTTGCAGAATGCCAAGAACAAAGCAAATTAGAAAGAGAGAAGAAATGGTTGTGTGTCTTAGTACAGATACTTAAAACCCGGATGAAAGTATTTGAGAGCAGCATTTAATCTGCTAAAGGCTACAAGAATTCTTTTAGAAAGAAGTTAGCATTTAATCTGCTAGTTATAAGTTTCTAAATGAAATTATGTCTTTATCTTCCTGTCAGGCAAGTTTTCATATTCTGTGGAGAAGAGTTTTGTGGAACTTATAGCCAGTGGTCCTTTTCTCACCAGCTCTGGTGATAATTTTGGGACCCCTTAGTGCTATAAGGGGCCAGTGTCCCGATCCTTAACCACAGAAAAAATGTCTGCTACAACCAGTGTGGAAAGCTGCTAAGTGTAACCTGTTAGCTCTGTGGGGTAGTTGTGGGGACTCTTGAAATAGCATCAGCATTGGCATGCTCTGGCATTCCTGACTTTCCACCCATTCCTTAGTACCTTTTAAACATGACAGAGAACACTGCCCTGATCACTCAAGGTGATTATCATTCCATGTAGCATGTAATATGCCACTAGGAGTTTTTTCATTCCAGGTCTTCAGGCTTCATAACAGTGGAATTGTTCTTCCATAATTTCCAACATTCCGTAAATATTTGTCAAAGACAAAAGGAATGTGCATCTTTGTTCTTTTCATATAAATGACTTGTACACATGACTTCCTGCGTTCATTATGGAGAAGCAAATGGCTCCTTTCTGTGGTAACTCCAGTTAAGAGATTGTGCATGTCTAAGGGGTTGGATATATTTTGTAAAACTCTTAATACATTTGTATTTCTGTGCTGTTCAAAAGTTTACCTTTTTACTTACACTAATTAAAGATATAGAAACTATATATTTAAATCATGTAAATGGAATACAGTTTAGAGTTTTTTCCAATTTTTTCATCAGCTTCTCACATACACATAGTATGCTGCTCAAATTTTTTTGTGTGCAATATAAACATTTGAACATTTCAGTCAGGTACTGAGCCAGAAAAGGTCATTGAAGTTTTCAGAAAGCTTCTGTGCTTAGAAAATTTTTTGTTGTTTTCTTAAAATATTAATATTTTATAGCTGGAAAAATAAAATCAAGACTTATATTTCAGGCCACTTAGTCATTGATACCTAAATGTAGGAAACATTTGATTAATGAGTTGGTAAAGGCACTTAGTGGTTATAAAAATAGTTTAAATATTTGAGATGAAAGGCTTTCCATAGTTTCTAAGAAAGTTTAGCTTAGAAAAGTTTAAAAAAAAATTTCTAAGGAAATTTAGCTGTTCCACATGTTTTGATCAGAAAGGTAGTTTCCCTTTGCTCTAGTAGTTTTATAATTTGTACTGTTCTGTTTCTGTTGTCACTGTTTTTTTTAAAGTATTAAAATTATAAATCACGTCTAATCATATTGAATTGTAAAACTTCTATTGTATCTTTATTTTAAGAAAAAATGAGAATAAAATCATCCTGTTTGTCCTGAATACAATCGTACTTGACCCATCCTCCTAGAAGTATCTTGCATGTTATCCCTATGATTCCTGGCGTGCTTCACAATTGGATGCAGTGCCAACTTTGTTTACTAACAAACCAGCACGCAGATGAACCAGAGGACTGACTGCCTCTTTAATCTGTCATTTGATATTGCTCATGGGAGTGCCTCAGTTTTTATAGTGATGACCTCAGAAGGGACCCATAGCTTATGTGGAACACTGACTGCTCAGTGCTGCACAAATATAAAAGAGAGGGGCTAAATCAGTGGCTCAGAGGTTATGACACTTGTCTGGCATGCGTGAGTATGCAAGTTCAAACCCCAGCACCATGTACACAACAACATCTCAGAGCAATGAAGGACATGTGAAAAACTAAATAAAATTGATTCTCTCTCTCTCTCTCTCTCACTCTCTCTCTCTCTCACTGTTCCTCTCTCAAAAAAAAAAAAAAAATAGAAAAGAAGTTGGTCATGACATAATACACATCACATTACTGATAGCCCCAGGGTAGTGGGACACTTTCTGCATCCACTGTTAAGCTTCAAAGTAGCCTCAACATTTCTTCTAAGGACTACTAGAATATTCTCATATATACGTCCATGCACTATGGTTCCCTTACAACTCTTCTATAAATAGGGGCTTTATGTTGTGCATCACAGGTGAAGCAAAGGTCCTTCCCCCAGGAATATGTGCTTCTTTGAGTGATGGTGCAGGGTTAAGTCAAAGTTACCAGTGTTCTTTGACATTAACCATGTGAGCCCTGGAACTGATTCAAGGACTTGAGGACAGTAGAGCTTGGTCTTGCTGGCAACTCCATCCTTATCCTGATGGCCTACTCAGACTGGGTCACCATCACTACCCAGGTAAGAACTGCTTGTTCTTTGTGGTAATATGATTAAGAGTTAATTACTGAATCTGGTAACATCTGGAAGAAGCATGACTTTGGAACCAGTTCTTTCCAATAAAGACGACTTTGTGAAAGGCTTTCCTGCTTGAGGTACTCTAACAGGGTTGGGGGAACACATTAGCAGAAGTGACCTGTCCAACTTAACCATCAACAGATCCTCACCTGGTGCATGCTGGCACACTGCATAATCACAGAGCTGGGAGCCAAGGAAGAACCTGGGACCAGCAGATCAGGTGGCTGTGTTCTTTGTTCTAGATATGGTGAACGTCCCATCATGACATAAAAATTAGAACTCATTGGGATTGGTAGCACACACCTATAATCCCAGCCACTCGGGAGGCTGAGGCAGGAGGATAGCAAGTTCAAGGCCAGCTTCACCATCTTGAACCTCTGTCAAAAAGGACTGGGGAGGGGCTGGAGTGGTGGCTCAGGGGTTATGACACTTGCCTGGCATGTGCATGGATGCAGGTTTGTACCCCAGCACCATGTACACAACGAAGTGCCAGAGCAACAAAAGCCACATGAAATTTAAATAAAATTGATTCTTTCTGTCTCACTGTCCCTCTCTCTCTTTTTAAAAAAAGAGAGGGCGGGGGGCTGGGGATGTAGCTCAGTGGTAGAGAGCTCCTAGGTTCAATCCCCAGTACTACAAAGAAAAAAAAAAAAGATAGGGACTCAAATTTTTTTTATGTGTGTTTTATTCCTTAGTGGACCGGGCTGTGTTCCTGGAGCACATAAATGTCGACTAGAACTATGGAAAAATGACAGAAGCCACTTGATGAAATATTGGTCATGCTTGAGGTTGAGTGATGGGTACAAAGGGGTTCATTAGATTACTCTGCTCTTTTATGTGTTTGGAAATTTCCATAATGAAGAGTTAGAAACTACTTGCTAGCCACAAAGGCACCAGGTCTCTGGTGAACCCTGAGTGCCTGGTGTGGGAACCTGGACTTAATTTTGTAGCTTCTCCACTGAAGCACTGACTGCACGAGCCCCCTGGCCCCGAAGCCTTGGCTATTGCCATCGATTATCACTTTTCCACCCTTCTAGTTGTTGAAGCATTATTAAAACAACTCATTATACACATGAGTTAGAAACCCAGCTTCCGCCACTCTCCCTCGTTAAAGCCTTCCTGGGTACTGCGACTCCTGGATTCAGTATTGAGCATTACATAAAGAAGTGCTTCATTGTCATAGCGATTTGCGAACAGTAGGGCAACTTAAGCATGAAATACACATAGCAAAGGGCATGAAATATATGTATAACATAATAAATATAAAGCAAAAAGTCAGGCAAGCACAATCCAGTGAAGGAAGATATTGCCAGCACCTCGGAAGCCTACCCCATCTCTAAATCATTCCTCTTTTCCTCCAGATCGTTCATTTGGCACTCTGACCTCTGTGGTGATGGCTTCTTCATATGACAACTCCTATGTATATATTCCAAACAGCATAGTCTGGTTTTGAGCTAGTGTATGTAGAAACATGCCTCCCACATCATGTCTTTTTCTGCTTACTTTTGGTTTTTAAGATCATTCTCTTGTTGCTACCCCCACCCTTAATCAGGGATTGAACCCAAAGGTGTTTAACCATTGAGTCACATCCCCTGCCCTTTTTGTTTTTTATTTTGAGACAGGCTGAGGCTGGCTTTGAACTTGTAGTCCTCCTGCCTCAACCTCCAGAGCCACTGAGAGTACAGGCCTGCACCACCACACCCAGCTCTCGTTGCTGTTTGTCTTCCAGTGTACAGCACTGCCACTGTTTATCCCATCAGCTGTAAGTGGACTTAAGCTGCTCCCAGGTTGGGGTTGATGTGAACAGTAGGGCTGCTCTGACCATTCTAGTGTGCATGTCCCTCTGTGCCTCTGCCCAGTTTGCTAGGGTATAGGTGTGGGAGGAGAACTGCACGTGTGCGCAGATGCACCTCTTCAACTTAAGTTGATGCCAACTTGTTTTTCAAAACAGTGTTGTCGTTTTACTCTACCACCAGAAGAATGAGAATTCCCATTGGTCCACATTGTTTCTATCACTTAATATCATTAGACTTTTAAATTTTTGCTAGTCTGGTGAGTATTTCATTGTATATTTTAACTTGCATTTGTGGGGAGCTATATTGCCCCCCGGGAGCCGATCAGGAGGAGGGTGAGTGCCGACGGCTGGAACCCCAGTCCCCCCTCGTCCGGGGACCCCTTCCCTCCCAGCCGGGGAAACGAGGCAACCACATGCAGCTGATGGCAGCTCAGAATCCGTTTATTACTAAGGCACACGGGTTTTTATAGAGGAGGAGGGAAGACAGCCAAGGAATCAATAATCCTTCTAAGGGAATTGCCAGGTGTTAGGTAGATTTCAGTACAGACAAAAGATAGGAACATTCTGTAGTTGATACATTCTGACCCACCCTGTTTGACCTTTTGTAAAACAAAGCACGACCTAGCAGCCCCTCCTGAAGGAATTTATACAAATAGTAACAAGATCGCTCCAGGGCAGCTGATGAAACGGAGTGGAGGTCAGACCGAAGGTTAGACCCCCAACAATTCCCCCTTTTTATTTTATTTGAAAGCGTCCAGGATCTGTCTTAGGTTGTGGAATGCGATAACCCTCTTTACCCGTCATGGGGATGGGCAACAACATGGTTGCTTCCCTGGCTTAGGTCAGCAAGGCATCCATTCCATCTTACCCGTCATTGATTCAAGGACTCATGTCTCCTTTAACATATGAAACCATACTTGGGGGGGCGGGGTCTTGTCCTTGCTGCTGTGCCAGCAGGATATTGCATGATTTTTAGTCTGTTGCTCCTGCCATCAGCTGTAAGAGCGATAAATGAGGAAAATTGTACCTAAACTTAACACTCCAATCCAGGCAGCAATGCCAGATCAATTTTTTAAGGGCTTTTGACATCCTGGTTACAAGCCAAATAAAGACATAGGTGGAACTCGGCTCTCCACTAGAGCCTTAATTTCTCTAATTAACAGAGTGGTTAAATTTTTAAACTTGTTGTTCTAAGGCCTCTCACCATCTCACTGAGTTGAGATATAGATGTAGACAAATTGTGCATAGTATAAGAAACAGGTGTTACACAAATATCTTTGAACAGTGGGGAACAATACATGTGAAATATCATACAGCAATTAACAGCATTAGGTCTGCTTGCAAATGTTCATTAATTAGCTATTGAGTCCTTAGGGCAGTTGCAGTTTGTTTAGCCAATTTATTTACCACTGTCCATGTGGCCACTGAATGATGCATAGTCAGTCCCTCGGCCACAGCAGCTGCAGTTGCAGCCACAATGGCTGTCACAATAGCCGCTGTAAATATGAAGTCCCTTCAGGTTTGATAGAGCTGAATGTTCTGAGCATTCACCTTTACTTTTACTGGAACAGGAATTGTTGTGGGGACATGGAGGAGGGAGGAGTCAGGAAATCCCTTCTAGTAGGAACAAAGCTCAGTAGGACTCCGTGTCATTTTGATGTCCCATCAGAAGCAGAAAGCTGACGCACAAGTCGTTCCGGACCATTATTTTTCTGTGGAAAAACACAAATACTACCTCGACCCCAGATTAAGACCGGGTCGGGTCCATGCCATTGATTATCCATGGGATCCTTTCACATGACTTGTGCATAGGGTCGGCCACTAGGATGCCAATGGCGTTTGGCTGCAGGTATTATTGTTAACATCCAAAGTTTAAAAATTTTAAGAATAAAGAGGATATGATTAAGTAGGTCTCATGGGGCAGTATATTCCCCCTTTTTGTTTTTAAGTAGATATATTTTGATGGTGAGATGTGCATGATCCTTGACATGCCTTGACACTTTTTAAAATCTGTATTTTGATTTAATCTTTATGAATTTTTAATGTTCCCAATCACTTTAAACCTTTTGTACTCTTTACATATAGAATTACACTTGTTAGAATTTTAGTTTTTAACAACCTTGCTTTCTTTTAGTGAAGACCCAGATTAAAGCAATCTTAAATTATCTTTTTAGTTTCCAATCTATAAAAGCACATTTAATAAACCCAAATGTATGTTACCTTATAGAAACACTCTAAACATTTACAGAACATTGAATTGGCTGACCACCTCCAGATGAAGAGAAGACTCCTTAGGAATTAACTTGGAGCAGTTGGCTTTTCCCTTAGGCCTTTAGCCGCTTGAATTTAAAAGTAGCATTTTTTTTCTTTTTCTCAAACCGCTTTAGGCATTAGCTCATGTAATTTGCATTGTAAAAGATGGCTATCAAGCAGATAATTAGTTGGTATCTCCTTCCCTTTTACAAAGGAGTTAAGCTGCAAAATGATAGAATGAGGCTTTTTTAGGGCATTTTTGGGTTATGCAGGCTGGTGGTGAACCTGACATAACATGAGAATGAAGCTTCTGTCTGAATTAGTAGACGTCCTTTAAAATTAAGAGAAGGGAGCCTTGCAACCTTTCAGCCATCGCTCTAGCCCCCAGGCTCCCATGGATACCATGGGGCAGGGCGGCTGCCCCGAGGGCCAGAGGAGGATGAGGTATGCAGCAAGCTCCAGAGAGAAGGTGACCCACCTTTAGCAGGCCATAGGGTACAGTGCAAACACCTTTCTCCAGTTGTAACAAATGAGTGGCCGAATAGCTTAGTCATGCGGTCATGCAATTTGCTAATTACAAGCCAGCTGGATACTAGGAATCGGGCGCCAGCAGGACAGGGTTGGGGACCGGGGAAGAGGAGTCGCTCCCCGCAGCGTTCCTGAGCGAGGAGCTGGCAGAACGACCTAGCAAGCCTGGGCCGTCCTCCGAGGGGCCGAGTTAGGACAGGGATGGGGCGAGGAGTCGCTCCCCGCTGCACTCCAACGCGAGGAATGGGCAGAACGACCCAGCAAGCCTGGGCCATCCTACGAGGGGCCTAGTTAGGGCAGGGATGGGGAACAGGGGGAAGAGAGAAGGAGCCCAAGAATGCTGAGGTAAAGAAAGCGAACCCTAAGGCTAGGGCATTGGGCTTATGTACTTGAATTAAAAGAGAGCATGGGGCCCTTGGACCAGGGCGGAGGGCTTACTCAGCCGAATAGGGAGAAATTAAAAGGAAAAAAGCGGGGCCCTAAAACCAGGGCACTGGGGGGCAACTCACCGGAGCCAGAATTTCTTCCTGGCGGGCAATGTCCTGATGGCAGGAGTGTGATCGATATTCCTCACAAGGGGCACCATCTGTGGGGAGCTATATTGCCCCCCGGGAGCCCATCAGGAGGAGGGTGAGTGCCGACGGCTGGAACCCCGGTCCCCCCTCGTCCGGGGACCCCTTCCCTCCCAGCCGGGGAAACGAGGCAACCACACGCAGCTGATGGCAGCTCAGAATCCCTTTATTCTTAAGGCACACAGGTTTTTATAGAGGAGGAGGGAAGACAGCCAAGGAATCAATAATCCTTCTAAGGGAGTTGCCAGGTGTTATGTAGATTTCAGTACAGACAAAAGTTAGGAACATTCTGTAGTCGATACATTCTGACCCACCCTGTTTGACCTTTTGTAAAACAAAGCACGACCTAGCAGCCCCTCCTGAGGGAATTTATACAAATAGTAACAAGATCGCTCCAGGGCAGCTGATGAAACGGAGTGGAGGTCAGACCGAAGGTTAGACCCCAACAGCATTTCCCTGGGTACTACTAAGGTTGGGAACTTTTTCATCCATTTAGATCTCCATTTTTGTAAAATGCCTGTTAAGCTTATCTATCCATTTCCTATTATATTTTCTATTTCTCATTTGCATTTGTTTTTCGATATATTTATTCTTAGTTTTTGCTGCTATAACAAAGTATCTGAGATCAAGTAATTCATAGAAGGGAAATTTGGTCCTCAGTTCTGGAAACCAAGAGTCCAAGTCATCAGAGATTGAGCTGCAGTGAAAGCTGGTTTCCTCTTCAAAGCTGATACCTTGTTGCTTCATCCTCTGGAGGGGAAGAACACCATGTCCTCACATGGCAGAAGGGACAGGAATGGAGGAAAAGGGACTAAACTCCCTGCCCAGCCCTTTTATAAGGGCACCTAATCCAGTCACCTAAAAGCCACACTATTGCATTGGGAATTAAGTTTCAATTCGCTTTTTTTTTTTTTAAGAGAGAAGGACAGTGAGAGAGAGACAGAGAATCAGTTTTTATTGAGTTTTTTACATGGCTTCCATTGCTCCAACACTCAGCTGCATACGTGGGTGCTGGGGTTCGAACCATTGTACTTGCACATGCCAACCAAGCACCGCAACCGCCAAGCCACCACTCCAGCCCCTCAATTAGCATTTTGGAGGCAACATAAGCAACACTAGAACACACAAGTATGAAAGTGCATGTTTGTGTGTAAGGAATGCGTGTTCTGGATACTGTCAGTCATGTGTTGCTAGTCTCCTATGACTTGTCTTCTTTGGTGGTATTTTTCTTTTAAAGAGAGAAGGACAGTGAGAGAGAATCAATTTTTATTGAGGTTTTCACGTGGCCTTCATAGCTCTGACACTTAGTTGTGTACGTGGGTGCTGGGGTTTGAACCCGTGTACTCGCGCATGCTGTGCAAGCGCCGTAACTGCCGAGCCACCGCACCAGCCCCCCTTTGTTGTTAATGTAGTCAAATTTATCTACTTAGGTTTAGGAATTTTTGTATCTTATTCAAGAAACCCTTCATTACTTCAAGGTCATAAGAATATTCTTTGCAATCTTCTAGAAGATTCTTAATTTTGCCTTTCTCAGTTAAGGCTTATTTCCTGAAATTCTCTTTTTTGAGTGGTGTAGATTATAAGTCAAAAAATTTCCCCCACATGAACAGTAAGTTTGTTGCTGCTTATTTTGCCAAGTAAAGATTCTTCTGGAACTGCCTGTTCTTATCACTGTCACTTCATGCACAGACATTGTAATACCAAAGCGTGGGGAAAGCACAGGGTCAGAATAAAGAAGAGTTGTTTAAATCAAATAAAAGTCTTATAGTGGGGCTGGAGCGGTGGCTTGGTGGTTACGGCGCTTGCCCAGCATGCACAAGTACATGGGTTCAAACCCCAGCAACCCACATATGCAACTAAGTGTCAAAGCAACTTAAGCCATGTGAAAAACTCAATAAAAATTGATTCTCTCTGTCTCTCTCTCTCACTGTCCTTCTCTCTTAAAAAAAAAAGTCTTATAGTGATAATTAAATATTAACTGAAGTTTTGCTCATTTAAATTGTTTGTATTCTCATTTTGCCACAGGTCCTGAGCAGAGGATTGCCTCAGCATCTTCATTTTGTACTAAATAGGTGACATCCCCAAAGTCTGCCTATCACATAAATGTCCAGTGTTTCCAGTACTGTCCTGGGCAGCCACAAATCCCAAGGACCTTTAATCCTGTACCAGAGACCCACAGTGATGCCCAGAGATCCAGTATTCAGTCTTTGGCTACTTGCACTGGGAAGTCACTCAATGCTAACCAAATCCCTCACACTGCATTTTAAACCCTATCTTCCTGTGGAGTATGTGAGTGAGTGCCTACTGTATACCACACATGCACCGTGGCACACACACGGTTCCTGGCCCTCACAGAGCTTGCTGGTCCAAGGTGGGCAATCAGCACAGAGGGCAGAACAGGCTGGATTGTGAGCCAGGGTGTTGAATCAGTGCACCATGGGAGCCAACTCTGACAGGGACAAGGAGGTGTCTCTTCCCCTGGGAACCTAAGCTGGGACCAAAGGGCTGAGGGCTTCAAGAGTGAGGTGGGAGTCAGAGAAATCAAGAGATACAAAGGACACCCAGGCTATGAGAACAGCGTAAGAAGGGCTTGGAAGCCATGTGGCTTGGGAAACCCAGTGTTCTGTGGTGTAGCTGGACCCCGGATGGCAAGGGGAGTTAGGCAAGAGACCCAGCCAGGAAACGATGCTGGCCAGTGCAAGGAGAGCCCTGGCAGCCTGTTGAGAGTATGAACTATCTAAGAGGTTAACGGGGAGAACTGGAAGTGCCCCTGAGGGCAGGTGGCATTAGAAAGCTCATTCAAGAGCTGTCACCACAGCCTCCGCTACCTTAGCTATCAACTCGTTTCTCAGCTTTCCTCTCTAAGTCCCGTGGGTCTTAAACACAGTAAGCCCAGGAACAAACCTTGTGACACAGCCTTTAGTCAAAAACCAGTCACTGATACAACATACAATAACATTTAAGCTGTGAACTTTTATCTTTTGATGTATTTATGCATCCATGAAACCACTGAACCACATCCCCAGCCCTTTTTATTTTTAATTTTGAGATGAGCCTCACTAAGTTGTTTAGGGTGTCACTAAATTGCTGAGACTGCCTGAGCCGCAGGGATTGCAGGCATGCCCAGAGCACCTGGGGAAAATGGAGTTTTTAATGTTATGTAATTTTTATGTTTCAAAAAATGTTCATTTGGGGCTGGAGCGGTGGCTCGGTGCTTATGGAGCTTTCCCTAAGTGTCAGAGCAACGAAGGCCATGTGAAAAACTCAATAAAAATTGATTGTCTCTCTCACTGTCCTCTCTTTAAAAAAAAAAAAAGTTCATTTGCTTTTTAGTTTCCCTAAATTTAACAATTGAAATTAAATTAACATTTTTAAAAACTTTTTATGAAATAAAAACATTGTGAGAACATTGCCTTCTGATTTGCAGAGGTTAGCTCAGGAAGGTGGGTGGTGGTAATGAAAAGCCCCCACGGGGTGACTGGGTGTGGGGTGCTGTTGCCAGGAGAGCATCTGCTTCCATCATTCCTATAGCAGAGACGCTTGGCACTGCCACTGTCAAATGTGTTCAGACTGGGAGAAAACTCACTTTTTACATGTATTTTACAAGCAGGGAGTAGTTATATATATGTGCAAAAAGTCCATCTGCAGGTCACGCCAGGATTTTCATTTATATTCAATCCAATCTGTGGATTTTTCTTTTCCTCTGATAAAATTTAACAGAAGAACTTGTGCTTGCTCTGGGGAATGATTGGCAGAAGCAGAAGCAGGGCAGTGGAGAATTTGCGAGTAGCCTTTCCACCTGCCCTAGAAAACAGGCATGGAGCAAACACTTCCTAGAAACTTCAAGACAGGTCCAGTTACACTGTCCTTGGCTCCGGTGTCCTGAGTTGTTTCTTTGTGCAAGATTATCCATTTAGAAACCAAAGCTTCTGTGCCCCAATACTTCATTCACTTTCGTTAAATGCCTGCAAGACAAAGTCCCAGGTAGAGTTTAAACAGAGATGAATGAGTATTTTATTTGTGTGTCACCCACTTCATGGTCATTAAAACCACAAGGCTAGCAGGACTGGAATTTTTTAATCTTATATATCCAACAACCTTTAAGCTGTGTTTTTCCATTAATGACAGATTCCTCACTTTGAGACTCAAAGTTGAGTGCAATTCCATTCTTTTAAACATCTGAAATTAATTCTTAGAATTTTCTTCTGGGGGCTTGTTGGAAATGAAGGACAACTAATCACCATTCTCCTCACTGGAACATGTCATTTGTTTCCTTTTAAATTGTCAAGTTAACCCTGTGGCTTTTCTCCTTGGGAAGGCAAGCTAGGTTTCCAAAGTTTCTAATATTATTCATTGAGAACTCAGATTTCCCACGTGGACAGTGCTGTTCATGGGAGCTTTGCCTTAGTTCCCCAGGAAGCCAGAGTATGGTCTACCAAAGTGTAGTGTAAAGTTCTCTAGCACAGAGAACTGAAGTGTTCCCCACAGCAGGCAGAAGAAGGTGCTTAACTCACAAGCTGGCCCTGAGATGATGGCTGCCACCTCTACAGCCCCTGCAACAGAGAATACAGATCCACTCGGTCACAAACCCACCCACCATGCATGAGATGTTCCCATGTTCAGAAGATGAGAGAACTGCCTCAGTATGTGGTATAAAGGAAGTGATGAGTGTGTTGGGAGGACCCATGAAGTTTCATGAGAGTGCTCTCTGCTGAGACAATCAGAGAAGGCTACCTGGAGGAGGTGATCTTTGAGCTGCTTAAGGGAAGATGTAAGATTTCAAGTATAGGTAGTAAAGATAAGAGTGAATTTTCAGTCCCCAACAGATGGGGGAGGGGGGCTCATGATCTGAGATGCAGGAATGGAGCAGTGTGAGTGAAGCTGTGGGAAGGTGTCTGGGAAAACAAGATAAACAGTCTTTGTGGATGCTAAAGCCAGGAAGGAACCACAAGGTGTAGGAACCAGCTTCCTACTCTACCCCATGAAATTAGCTTGCTGAGACTTCAGGTATGAAAGAACAGAAGGGAAAAGCCCCTAATGGCAGAAGCAGGCCACAGAAGGACCTATTTGGGATCCTATATGTGTGGAGGACAGTATCAGGTGACATGGCTTTCTTTCCAGGGTCAAGTTTAAGAAATACCTTCCATTGCTGGGCACAGTGGCACAAGTCTGCAATCCCAGCAGCTCGGGAGGCTGACAGGAAGATTGCAAGTCCAACACCAGCCTCAGCAATTTAGTAAGGCCCTAAACAACTTAGCAAAACCCTGTCTCAAAATATTGACGTTTCGTATTTTTTGTTTTTTGTTTTTTGTTTTTAACAGAAAAGGATGGGCTGTGGCTCAGTGGTTAAGCGCTCCTGGGTTCAATCCCTGGTTTAAAAAAAGAAAATACTTTCCATCAAGTAACCCGGAAAGTCTTGGAAAGTGCAATTACCTTTATACCAACTTCACAAACCAAACCATTTAGGGAAAAAAGCATCTATTCATTTTCTTTGGAAACCAAAAGATGATTTATCCTCTTTCAAACTGTGATACATTTCAGTGCTAAGCCTATATTGATCAAAATCATTTATTTCACATGATCTAGGTGGTTATATAGGTATAAACACAAAATCAAGTTGTACATGTAAATCTAACATTCAAAATTTACTTCTCAAGTTAAGTAGGTGCTTACAGCTTTCAGGCATATCTTTCTCGAAAAACAAGTGAAAATTACCAAAAAAAAAACTGTGCTTTTGTTGCAGAAACTCAGGTGAGCAAGAAACCAAACAGGCACTCGCAATAGGAGAACTCATGTTTATTACGCTGATGGATCCAGTTGAGTTAGAACTCAAAAAATCTGGGCCCCAAATATGGGGTTACAGTGTTTTTATATAGAGTATTGCAAGAGATTACAAGGTCTGTGCGGGTTGCTAATAGGTGGGTTTGAAATTAGGGTGGCTCAAGTGGGGGCAGTGGCTAGGACAGGGGTACAAACCTGTGGCAGGAAGCCTGGGTGCAGAAGCAAAGATGGCCGCTTACCTATGTAGGGTCTTCCGTTTGGCTCCCGGCTTACTCTGGGTCTGGCTGATGATTTCCCTTTTTCTGTAGCATGTGGGCGTCCGTTCTGTTTTGGGTAGTTATCTTGTTCGCTTTCATTGTGCTAGACATTGGCAGCGCTAACCAGCATCGCCCTCTACATTTGCTCAGGGCCTTGTGATTGACAAGTTGGGGCCCACAAACGAGTTAGCAGGTTCAGGTATGAATCTGGTAGCCACACTTGCCTGAGCCACAGGTTCCCCTTGTTGCAGTGGGTGTAAAAGAGACCATGCACATGCCACAGACATAATTGCTTTCACTTTTGTCCATTGTTATCACCCCCACCCACTGGACAGGGACCTGTTTTATTCATTGCCCAGAACAGTACCTGGCACATAGGAAGAAGCACTTAGTAAACCCTGAATAAATGGACAGACAATTCTGATTTGTAACTGGGGAAGAAGGGTCACAGCAGAAAAAAGGAGAATGAAGAGAATGGTGTGAGTTCCTGTAGTCAGAAGAGAGCAGACCAGAAATGATGATGTTACTGCATAGAAGAAGGACGTGTGAACTTGTGCATACTCAAAATGCTCTTGTGTCTGACACGTGGTTGACTGAATACACGCTTGCTCCAGGGGTGCTCTACCCCTGAGTTACTTCCCCAGCTAAGTTGGCCTCAAACTCCTAAGCCTCCCAAGTTACTGGGTTTGCAGACCTCCACACCCTGCTGCTTTGCTCTTCTTTTTAATCCTTTGCGATTGAAGATGAGCTAGGATATAGCTCAGTGGTAGAATGCTTGCCTAATATGCTTGAAGCTCTGGATTTAATTCTCAGCACACACAAAAAGTATTCCAAATAATGTTTAATGTGTAGACTGGGAGAAGTAATAAAATGAACAATCCACCACCCAACAAGATGGTATCTCTCACACCTATTTTTCTTAAATTTTACCACATATTTCCCATCTTCACAACAGTATTCTTAAGTTTTTCATATTTTTGAACTTTAAGCAATTGAATCTTGCATATATATGTACATATATGATATACCAAAAAAGCATTATGCATGTATATATATGACTCTTTGACTTCCTTTATCGGCCCATTTAAGTTTTTGAGTCATGTTGCTTTGTCTCTCTTTACATCATTTTTGCTACTAAAAAGTATTCCATTGTATGAATGTACTGCAGTGTATTTCTACACTCACTTTTCATGAAGTCTTATTTTTAAGTCAGCGTGAGTACACATCTCTACTTTTGTAAGGTTTCTATTATCTACCACTGCATAACAATGCCAACCAAAATTGGTGGGTTAACAGAGACTCAACAGGGTGATGGAAATGTTCTAAAGTTCTGGTTATGGCTGCTGAACTTTTTAAATGTACTAAAAAATCATTTGGGGGCTAGAGCAGTGTATCAGTGGTTACGGCGCGCACGGGGCATGCACAAGGATGTGGGTTTGAACCCCAGCACCACGTACACAACAAAGTGCCAGAGCAACAAAAGCCACACAATAAACTAAATAAAATTCATTCTCTCTTTCTGAAAAAAAAATTCAGTTGTACACTTAAGTGATTAAATTTTGTGGTGTATAAAATTATGCCATAATTATACCTTAAAAATTTTTTTTAAACTAGCTTGCTTAAGGGGCTAGAGTGGTGGCTCAGCAGTTTATGGTGCTTGCCTGGTGTGTGCAAGGAGGGAAGTTTGAACCCCAGCACCACATACATAATGAAGTGTCCGAGCAATAAAAGCCACATGAAAAACTAAATAAAATTGATTTTCTCTTTCTCTCTCATTGTCCCTCCTTCTCTTTAAAAATAAATAAATATATTAACTTGGGGCTTGAGTAGAGGGAAACATGGAACCATGGGGAACCCAAATAAGGGAAACCATGGTCTGGCACCAGTCTCGGCTTGTTCTGTCATTACACTTTTGTTCATGGTTGTTTGACATGAAGCCCTCCTAATTGTAAGACCATGTTTATCAAGTAAAAATTTAAAAATAAAAATAAATAAATGAAGTGGAAAGAGAAAAACTAGCTTAAAAAGATAACTCTCATTTATTTTGCTCAAGGATCTGCTGTTTGGACAGAGACTAGCGGATAGTTCATCTGGTGCCAGCATCAGCTGCTGTGATTCAGCTAAACTGGAGGATTCAACCCCCAGTGCGCTGCATGTGGCTTGCTCTGGGGTCCTATCTGGCAACGAGACTCCCCCTGGTGCTGCATGGGCTCCCCGTCAGCGTGGTGGCTGGGATCCAAGAACAAGGTGCAGGCTTCTGACCTAGCTTGGAAGTCCCAGAATATCACTTCTGCAGCATTCTATTATCCAAACTAAGGCCAGTCCCAGTAGAAGGAGAAAGGACTTCACCTCTCAAAAGGAAGAACAGCAGAACATGTGACCATCTATCACAAAAGGTACGCCCCGTTGATTGCCACGTTGATTGCAACATGACTCAAAAACTTAAATGGGTCATATACAAACATAATGTTTTGTGTATCATATATGTATATATTTGCAGTCAACACCTACACCAGCAGGATATGTTCTTTGACCCCACCAGCGCTTCAGGTGGGAATTAATATCTTGTGGCTTAAATTTGTATTGCCTAATTTTGAAGAAATTGGGTACCATTTCAAATGATTATTGGTTGTTCCCATGTCCTTTTCTGTGAACTGCTTTGCTCGGGTTTTTTTACCCATTGTATTATGGGGTACTATCTTTTTCTTATTTGTAGAAATTCTTAGTACATCTCAGTAGTAGTCCCTTCTCAGGTTTATAAGTGAAAATACATGTACCGTTCTAGGGCTGGCTTTGTGCTTGCTGTATGGTAGCTCTGGATGAATAGATACACATGCAGGTCTATTTCAAGACACTTTTGGGCCAATTTTGCTAACTACACAAAGCCATTCTGCCTTTTGTTTTGATTTTGTTTTTGTTTTCTGAGAAGGGGTCTCACTACATTGCCCAGGCTGCTCTCAAACTCTTAGGCTCAAGCAGTCCTCCCATCTCTGCCCCCGAAGTGGCTGAGACTACAGGCATGAGCCACCACCACACCAGGATAAAGCTATTCTGTCTTATTTATTATCACTTCCTAATATAATAATTTATAATCTTATAATTACAGGGGAGGAGGGTCCTATACAATGATATCTGTACCAGCTAGAATATCAGATCTCATTGTGGAAAAGGCAAGGACTCTTGCTCAAACTAGATTCAAGGTGGGCAGAGAGGGAGACCCAAGCTCAGGCTTTGTCAAGCAGAGGACTCAGAAGAAACTGACTAAAGTTTTGAACAAATGACAATCTGTCCGAGCCCTTCTAGAAAATTATGAAACACAAAGCGGAGGTCATAGAAACACCCAAGGTGTGACTAGTTGGTCAGAAGTACAAAGGTCCAGATTTTCACTGGCGTCTGAATTGGAGGCAGTCATGTGGAGCTGAGCTCTTCACTTGTGGGATCTGACACCAGCTTCACCTCGATAGCATCAGATTTTTGTTTTAAGACGGGATCTCGCTTGCCTCAAGTTAATAGCACCTGTCTGGTAACAAAGGAGCACAAAATAGGTGATAGCTGTCAACCTATCACTTAAAGACACAAGAAATTCTTTGGTTTCAGATCACAAGTAAACCATTTGCCTAACCTTGCATCTAATGTTCCAGTGCCCGTGAAAACACTGCATATCCAGGATGCAATGACAAAGCTCTGAAGTTCATCACTGCAAAATGGAATTTCTACCCAATTTTGTGTACATGACTTTCAGGAATAAAGGCAATTGAGAACTCTTATAAAAAAAAATAAATCCCTGGGGCTGAAGCAGTGGCTCAGCGGTTACAGCGCTTGCCCAGCATGTGTGAGGAGCAAGTTCGAACCCCAGCACCATGTACACAATGAAGTGTTGGAACAACGAAAGTCACATGAAAAACTAGGTAAAACTGATCCCCTCTTTCTCTCTCTCACTGTCCCTATCTCTTTAAAAAAAATAAATATAAATAAATAAATAAATACTTAAATACAGAGTCTCAAGTCAAAATACCTTTTTCTTTTTTCCCTTTTTTTCTTTGGAGGGGGTTACCAGGGGTGCTTAACCACTGAGCCACATCCCCACCCTTTATTTTGAGGGTCGATCCTGTTAAGTTAACAAGGGCCTCACTAAGTTGCTGAGGCTGGCTTTGAACTCCTGATCCTCCTGCCCCAGTCTGCCAAGCCAGTGGGATTACAGGCATGTACCACCACACCCAGCTAAATACCTTTTTGATTTCCTACTCACATGCATCAGATCCTGCATTAGTAACTATGGGTGAGCAGGCAAGTTAAATGAGTACCAAAATTTTTCCTTCACAAAATTGATAAGCTGGGCATGGTGGTGCATGCCTCCCAGTGGTTTAGGAAGCTGGGGCAGGAGAATCATGAATTCAAACCCAGCCTCAGCAACTTAGCAAGGTCCTAAGCAACTTAATGAGATCTCGTCTCAAAATAAAAAAAGGGCTGGGATTCCAAGATGGTGATGTGCAGGGGGCTGCTTCTGGTCGAGCTCCATGACAGGATGATGAAGCATCAGGAGAGCCGCCTTGCTGTGAGGTGCACCTAGAGGAAGACGAGAAAAGGCTGGAGTGTGGCTCAGTGGTTAAGCATCCCTGGGCTCAATCCCTGGTACCAAAATAATAATAATAATAAACGGAATATTATCTTGGTCTATTTTCTGTGGTACAACAAAATACCTGAGACTATGTA
The DNA here is from genome assembly GCA_004027875.1 of Aplodontia rufa. Taxonomy (NCBI): domain Eukaryota; kingdom Metazoa; phylum Chordata; class Mammalia; order Rodentia; family Aplodontiidae; genus Aplodontia; species Aplodontia rufa. The sequence goes on along the minus strand of PVKS010006538.1, from coordinate 33,221 downwards.
AAGAAAAAATAATAGAACAATTTTTTTGGCTCACAGTTCTAAAAGCTGGGAAGTTCAGGAGCATGGTGCTTGCATCTTCTATAGCTGCCTGATGGAAGAGCAGAGGCCAGCAGCAGACCTCATGCAGGAGGCCAGAGAGCACATCCCTCGCCACTATGCCTCGCCCTGACCCCAGTCCTGAACTCAGGACTTGAAGGTTGGCTTCTCACCCACTGACAAGTTAAAAAACCCAATCACCTGCCTGCTGCAGCCAGGACTCAGCAATGTAATCCAAAGTACCTCCAGCAATTTTTTAAAAATAAACAAATTGCTCTTTCCAGGTTCCCTCCTCCCTTCCAGGAGGGCAGCCCTTTTGTGAGCTGGGCACTAGAGGGAGAAGCAGTCAGGGTCCTACCTTCCAAAAGCACCAGGCACACTATGACTCCAAAGAATTTTGCCCATACATGAAGGGTTTGCCTTTGAAGGGCAGAATCCAGGGAAGAGACAGGGAAGGCACTCAGATCCAAGGAACCAAGAGAGACACAGATGGGGAACATAGAAACCATCTGGTCAGGCTTCCTGCCTTCGAAACCATGAAGAGGCTAGAAAAGCTGAGAATTCTCAAAGAATACCCTGTAGGACACCTTTAGAGTTTGGTAAGCAACAGGAGGAAAAGGCGGGCTTTCACCACAATAGAGAGGTGTCGTTTTAAGATTTGTCCTCACAGCTGCACGGAAGAGGACAAGAAGGGGAGAAAAGAAAAAAAAAAAAGGTGATCACCTCTTCCCTTGGGCTCCCAGGCCAATCACTGCCACATGTCCTTCATTTACTAAAAGAGAATTTCTATGCACACACAGACCCAAAAAGTGGAGACAGAATACAATTCCGAATTGTATGAACTCAGAAAAGTTAAAAAGAAAAAGAAAAAAACGTCAGCCGGATGCCATGACACACTTGTAATTCCAGTTAGCTCAGGAGGCTAAGGCAGGAGGATCGAAAGTTAAAGGCCAGCCTCAGCAACTTAGCAAGGCCCTAAGCAACTTAGTGACCCTGTCTCAAAATAAAATATAAAAACAGGGTGGGATGTGGCTCAATGGTTCAATGCCCCTGGGTTCAATCCCTGATCCCCAATACAAAAAAACTAAAATAAAAAACCTTTCTGGATCTGTGTCTTAAAAATGAAAGAAAGAAAGAATAAAAAAGAAAGAAAGAAAGAGAGAGGAATTAAGGAAGGAAGGAAGAATTCAAATACACTTTTAGATGAGAATGTCTTTGCTCAAACTAAGTCCTACCCAGATGAAATGAGAGAGCTGCCCAGGCTCAAGAAGACACTGCCACACCAGGCCATACTGAGGTCTCCACTACTCTGTGTTTCCGGTGCAGCAGTGCCAGGACTCCAGCAGGATCCAACCTCTCACGGATGTGTTTGATGTTAAGCTAATGCGTGATTCATTGCTTTAAAACAGAGGTGCTTTTGAGAAGATGGTCAATAATACGGGAGTGAACTTTTCTGTGGCCCTGTACCTTAACAAGGAGAGCTACTACTTCATTTAAAATGCGCTTTCTCTCATCCTCAGCCTGACCAGCTGCAGTCAGAGTGGACGTTCAGAAGGTCACCCAAAGGGTGGGAGGGAAAGCTACGGGTGGAAAGTTCTTTGTCATGGCGATTTTTATAATAATGAAACATAAGGAACAACCAACAGAAAAACTGGGTTTGGATACGGGAGTACAAAACTAAGCCTGGCACTCAGTGTGATGTTAGACATGTAGTAAACAATCATTGTTCAAAAGTGGAATGAACTAAGCCTGGCACTCAGTGTGATGTTAGACATGTAGTAAACAATCATTGTTCAAAAGTGGAATGAACTAAGCCTGGCACTCAGTGTGATGTTAGACATCTAGTAAACAATCATTGTTAAAACGTGGAATGTGGAGAAAAGGAAGATCAGAATTCAAAACTACACTCAGGCCAGAAGGAGTCAAAAATCACTTCCTCTGTGTTTGTTCTCTCTCCTTCCTGGGTCTTCTCTCAGTTTCTCCTGTGTTGCTATGAGAACATGGAAAAGTGAGTTGATTTTCTAGGGAGATTTTACAATGGTGATTCTTTTTTTTCCTGCTTTTGAATCATTGTGGCTGGTGGGACAAAAGCCAGGCATGAAGGAAGGTAGAGAGGTGGCTCCCTCTGGGCCACGCGCAGAGGTACAGCCTCTCAGCCATTCCAGCGAGTTCAACAGCACCTGCTTCCCACAGGGCTCTGAGCGCATCTCCTGAGCCACTTGGATTTGTAACAAGCTGTGAGCACAGGGAGTCTGGCACACAGCAGGCACTTGATGGATATTATGACATTAAGCATTCCTTTGCCATGCTAGGCTTTGTGGTTGTGGCTTTCACAGAAGTCCGGTGTAGAAGTCCATGCTGAGATTATTAAACAGCAAAAGGAACTGAAGGCAAGACAAGCCGGACTTTCAACTATTTCTGTTTTACCAAATAGTTGGTGAAACTGTAAAACGATATTTAGAACCACAGAAAGTAGGCCAAGGGTAAGAAAAACTCTCCATACCCAAGAGAATTCAGCTGACCAAACTGTCTGATCCAGAATAAACAGCTCTCATCTGGAAATCTAGCAGTTCCAGAAAGCACTGTCAAGGGGAAAGAGACTCATGGTGCTGATCTCCATAATTATATAACCTGTCAGAAAGGAGGGAAGAAGCGTCATCCTGCCCTGTGCCTGGGGAAAATAAAATTGGGCATGAGCAAATTCAGGCTCACTCAAGAAAACAACAGTTCAGTTCTCGAAGAAGAGGACTTTGTTACTCTAGAGGAACTGGGCTCCTGTGCCCTGTCCCATGAGCTAGAGGGACCTCGATGAGTCTTCCTGCTCATGCAGCAACCAAAGTTAAAGCAAGGTTTGGCTTATCAGCTCACTCCAACTCACTCTCAGATGCTCACACGCATAGCACTGCAAGTAATGGAACACCTTGAAATTAAACTGAAGCTGAGCTATTGCAAAAGTGAAAGGTTGTCCATGCTATATTGTGTCAAGAAAAGCTGGGACTTGGGTTTAGCTTAATGGTAAAGCACTTGCCCAGCATTCAGGAGGCCCTGGGCTCAAGCCCCAGCCCCAGAGGAAAAAAAATAGCAAAAAAATAGCATTACCATTGTCTTCTTAAAAGTCAATTAACAGCTGGGCCAGTGGCGAATGACTGTAATCCCAGCAGTTTGGAAGGTCAGCCTCAGCAATTTAGCAAGGCCCCAAGCAATTTAGTGAGACTCTGTCTCAAAATAAAATATAAAAAAGGGATAGGGATGTTGCTCAGTGGTTAAGCATCTCTGGATTCAATTCCTGGGCACGCGCGCACGCGCACACACACACACACACACACAAAGCCAATTAACAAACTAATTCCCAGATGGTAAGAAGGATGGAAAACAAACTTTCTCCAACAAATATACAAATCAAGGTTTGAAGTTAAAAGGAATTTGGAGTGATATTTATATATTCACATCATTCATAGCAGCATTTTGGGGGGTGTGGGGTACTGGGGACTGAACCCAGGAGTGCTTTATCACTGAGCCATACACATCCCCAGCGCTCTGTATTTTTTTATTTTGAGATAGAGTCTTGTTAAGTAGCCCATGCAGGCCTCCAAGTTGTGATTCTCCTGCCTTAACCTCCCAGATAGCTGGAATTGCAGGCATGCACCACCACCCCCAGCTATTGCAACATTTTTCACAGCAGCAAAGAGGTGGAAGCAACCCAACTCTCTCAACAGATGAACAGATAAGCAAATTGTGGTATATATATATATAATGAAATATTATTCAGCCTTAAAAAGAAAGAAAATTTTTACCCACTTACAAAATGGATAAACTTTTAGGGCATATGAAACAAGCCAGGCACAATAAGACAAGTGCCATATGATTCCTCAAAGTACCCAAGTAGTCAAATGCACAGAGAAAGTGGGCTGGTGATTGTTAGGGGCTGGGGCACAAGTGCATCGTAGTGCACAGCTTTGGTTGGGGAAGGTGGAAGAGTCCTGGAGAAGCACGGTGGTGCTGGCACTCAACAGTGTGTTTGCTAATGCCACTGAAGGATGCACCATAAAATCTCATTACCATGGCAAATTTTATGTTATATGCATTTTGTTGTGATTTTTAAAAATCCAGGCTTGATTCCACAGATCCTTGGTTTAATGATGGAAAAGTTCCAACTTTGTTTTCTTTTACTGAGGACATTACATAAGTCACTCTTTAAACATGCTAATTTTCGGCATATAGAGGACTGTATATGAGTGTGCTACATCTCAACACACAGGAGTCAACCTAATAATTACAAAGAGGTCATTCTGTCTTAATTCTTTTTTTCCTTTTTCATTGCTGGGTATTGAAACCAGGGTCTCACAAATACTAAGCGTGTGCTCTACCACGGAGCTATACTTCTAGTCCCCAACGTTTCATATTTATTTTGTTTTATTTTTGGTATTGGGGGTTGCACCCAGAAGTGCTTTACTACCAAGCTATATCTCCAGCCCTTTTTATTATTTTATTTTTATTTTGACACAGAGTCTCACAAAATCACTTAGGGCTTTGCTAAACTTGCAATCCTGCCTCAGCTTCCTGAGCCAAGGGATTACAGGTGTGAGCCACTGTGCCTGGCTTCAATGTTCCATCTTTTAACCATCTATGGAAATTAATCTTTTTGTTTCTCTCACTCACCCAATAACAACAGTTATTATAGCCAGGCTAGGTGGCACATGCCACTAATCCCAATACTTGGGAGGCAGAGGTAGGAAGATCACAAATTTGAAGCCAATCTGGGCAACTTAGCAAGGACCTGTCTCCTGTCTCAAAATAAAATTAAACAAAGGTCTGCAGATATTGGTCAGAAAAAATAAAAATAGCCATTATTACTAACATATTAAACAATTACTGTATGCCAGGGAATGTGCTAACAGCTTAACATATTCAGACATTCAGTTAATCTTAATATATAGATATTATTATTATCCTCAATTTTTGGAGGAAAAACTCCAAGATAGAATTCAAGTTCAGAGCACACATAATCTATGATACAAAATGGTCCAAGAGTTAAGAAGCTGAAAAGACACTTGGTGGGCATGGGGTTTGGCTCAGTGGTAGAGTGTGCTTGGCATGTGCAAGGCCTCGGGTTCTATCCCTAGTACTGTGCCTCTGTGCAGCTTCACAAAAGGAACACCCACTAGCGTTTATTCACTCACTGTTAAAAAAAATTTTTTTTTTTTGTTGAACAGGCTGTCCTTCTTTCACACTATGTTTTTGCCCCTTTTGTCATATATCACATGGTTAAAGATTTGAGAGTTTGTGCTAGAAGAAAAAATAGGATGAACACTCCACAACATCGGTGTCGGTACCGCCTTCCTTAACAAGACTCCCATAGTGCACGCATTAAATCAATGAGTGGGATGCCATTGAACCAAAAAGCTTCTACACAGATAAAGAATTAGTCAAGAGTGTCAAGAAAGCACCTACAGAAAATCATTGCATGCTATGCCTCCCACAGGGGACTAATATCCAGAATATACAAAGAACTCTAAAACCTGAACACCAAAAACACAAACAATCCAATCAATAAATGGGCTAGGGAACTAAATAGAAACTCAATGGAGAAAGTCCAAAAGGCCCATAAATATTTGAGATTGCTAGTTCTACATCACTAGCAATCAGAGAAATGCAAATCAAAACTTCACTGAGATTCCATGAAGAATACGAATAATGACAGATGCTGGAGGGGTGGTGGGGAGTAAGGAACACTAGCACACTGTTAGTGGGACTGCCAGCTTGTACAGCTGCTCTGGAAAGCAGTATGGAGATGTCTCAAAAAACTAGGAATGGGGGGCAGGAGCGGCAGCTCGGCGGTTTCAGCGCTTGCCTGGCAGTCACGAGGACCCAGGTTCAAATCCCAGCACCACATACACAACTAAGTGTTGAAGCAATGAAGGCCATGTGAAAAACTAAATAAAGTTGTTTCTTTCTCTGTCTCTCCCACTGTCCCTCTCTTAAAAAAACAAAACAAAACAAAACAAAAAAACTAGGAATGGAACCAGTTATGACCCAGCTATCCCACTCCTGGCAATTTTCCCAAAAGAGCTAGAATCGGCATACTACAGAGACACAGCTACATCAATGTTTGTAGCAGCTCAATTTACTATAGCTAAACTATGGAACCAACACAGATGCCCCTCACTGGATGAGTGGATTCAAAAGCTGTGGTGCATATATACAATGGAGTTCTACTCTGCTATTAGAACAATATCATGGCATTTGCATCCAAATGGATGGAGATGGAAAAAATTATGCTGCATGAACTATCCCAAACTCAGAGACTCGAGGGCTGAATGTTTTCTCTCATAAGTGGAAGTTAGAATATAATCTAAGACAGATGGAAAGTTGGCTAAGCTAAATAATAACCTCAAAATAGGTGAATTTTTACATAAGCAGGGGGAACCATAACTATGATGCTGGGGGGGAAGTGGGGGACAGGAAGGGGAGGGAAGAATTAGGGGGGTTTCAGTGCAGCTGGAGGGAGTGAGTAGCCAGGTTATCAATGTAGTTGGGAACACTTGACTTCCATGAGAAGCCCAAATAACATGGGGAAACATGGGAACAGGGAGTGGTAAATGGTCAACGTGGGGAGACCATGGACTGGCATCAGTCTTAACTTTCTTTGTCAATATCCATATGTTCAAGAATGAGCAAAAACTATGCCCTCCAATGTGTAAGACTATGTTGAATGAATTTAAAAAAAAGAAAAAGAAAAAAGAAAAAGTCTATCTCAAATTGAAAAAAAAAATTTTTTTTAAACTGGAGATTGCACCCAGGTGCATTTAATCACTCAGCCACATCCCTAGTCCATTTTATTTTTTTGTTTTGAGATAGGGTCTCACTAAGTTGCTTGGGCCTCACTGTAATCCCAGTGGCTTGAGAGGCTGAGGCAGGAGGATCACAAATTTATTGTGAAATTTTTAGCCCACTCCTGTCCTTTGTGCATGTTCTCTTTCCACCCACCCACACAAGCTTGTTTTCTGAACCATTTGAGGGTTTGTTGACTGCCTCAGGCTCCTTTACCCTAAATAACATCCTGCAGGGTGGGGTGTGGCTCTGTTGTACAATGCTTGCTTGGCATTCGAAAGTTCATTGGTCCAATCCCCAGCACCACAAAAATGAATAGGGCCTCTTGAATTTCCCCATGATGTGACAGCTGGCTTCCCCTGAAGCAAGTGATTCCAGAAGTAGAGCAGTGTCTCCTGTGATCTAGTCCTGAAGTCACAGTGTAACTTCTCCCATGTTCTGATAATTAGAACTGGAGTCACTAGGTCCAGCCCACATTCCAGGGGAGGAGAATAAAGCTCCAACTTTTCTTTTAAAGCTCCTACCCTTGGGCCTGGAGCGGTGGCTCGGCACTTGCCTGACATGCATGAGTGCACGGGTTCAAACCCCAGCACTGTTATAAATGAAATCAAACATGTGGTCAGGTGTGGGTGAGCAATGCAGGAATTTTACTTCGCCAAAGGGCAAAAGAAAAATGCGTGCCTCGCAAGGGAGTGAGGGGTTCTTAATGCCGAACTGACGCAATACTGCCCTTCGCCCTAATTGGAGGAGCTCAGGTGCACAGTCTGCGCGATTGGCTGTGATTAGGTGGAGGCAGGTGCTAGAGGAAGTAGGTGGCGCCTGGGAGATAATGGGGGTGAGGGTCCCCACACACGTGGGGACGAGGGTAGTTGGGATTCCATGTTCCCGGGAAGAAGATGGCAGGGTAGCGGAAGGGGTCCTTGGAAAGAGGTGGGCTGACACAGGTGAGGGAGTTAGTTACTATCTTCAAAGTGGGAGGGGAATCTGAAATGGAGGTAGTAGATTATACATCACAATCTTTCAAGTTTGACAGAAAAGACATACATCTTACAGCACCCATGTACACAACTAAGTGTCAGAGCAACATGTCAGAGCAAAGAAGGCCATGTGAAAAACTCAATAAAAATTGATTCTCTCTGTCTGTCTCTCTCTCTCTCTTTCTCTCTCTGTCTTTCTATCTTTAAAAAATAAAAATAAAAAATAAAGCTCCTACCCTTGAAGTGAGAATATCAAAGAATTTCCTTACTATTTTACAGACATAGAAAACACCCATCGATGATTCTTGCTTGATTTAATCCTCTGATAACTGCAAAATAATGATTTTCTGACTACCCAGTATTATTATTTTTTTTAAAGAGAGGGGGACAGTGAGAGAGAGAGAAAAAAAAAGAATCAATTCTATTTAGTTTATCATGTCACTTTCTTTGCTCTGACACTGTCGTGTACCTGGTGCTGGGGTTTGAACCTGCATCCTCATGCATGTCAGGGAAAGCACTGTAAACTAGCAAGCCACTGCTCTAGCCCTCCAGTATTATTTTTGAAGTAAACTCCAGTATCATATTTCATCTGCAATTGTTAAGAATATATGTTACTAAAAGATGCATGTTTTTAAAAAATATTTATTGTTGGGCACTGTGCAAAAGAACGCTGCGCTGGACACCATAACACTTCTTCCTCTCCTCTTTCATGTTTTGCGCTCTGAGCACCTCTTTCTCTCTGTACCTTCCGGTTGGTGATAGCTGACAACACCAATATAGCAGTCCTTCATTGGCTGGGATAAGCCAGTCTGCCGCTTCACCATTGGTTCCTTAGCTGTCTCCCCTCCCTATAACAATCCATGTGCCTTGGGAATAAACGGGATTCTGAGCTGCCATCTGCTGCGTGAGATTGACTCATTTTCCCCAGCCAGGAGGGAAGGGACCCCCCCAGCGAGAGGGAAGGGAGGTCCAAGTTCGCTGCCGGCATTTACCCTCCTGATTTGCCCCCGTGCAATCCGGTTGGTTTGGATCTCCCCGACCACTGCCCAGGGACGCATGGGTAGCAACAGTTTATGCCTTAAAATAATATCTTAATATTATCAAATAACAAATCAATATTTAAATTTCCACTTGTTGGGAACTGAGGATGCAGCTCAAGGGTAAAGCATTTGGGTAGTGTGCACATGGCCCTGGGTTCAATCCCTAGCATCACAAAATAAATTGCCACTTGTCTTATAAATGCCATACTTTTATTGAGACAGAGTTTACATGCCCCACAATTCATCTTTTTTTTTTTAAGAGAGAAGGACAGTGAGAGAGAGAGAGAAAGGGGGAATCAGGTGCTGGGGTTCGAACTCACATACTCACTCATACAGGCAAGCGCCGTAATGGTTGAGCCACTGCTCCAGTGCCACGATTCATCTTTTTAAAGTGTGCAATTCAGGTATCTCTCATCTGTGGAAGCTAGAATATATGGGGAAGCAATATGTTAGACGGCTAAACTAACAATAACTTCAAATTGTATGATTCTCAATGCAATAGGGGGAAGGCTCCCTAGGTTACTAGGAGGCATAGGGTGGGGGATGGGAGGGAAAAGGGGGTAGGAAGAACTCCTAGGAGTCTGGAGAGTGGGAATATGGGG